>QGMI01000316.1:0-37413 GCA_007821535.1 Lachnellula occidentalis
CACCAGATACCTTCCATCGCACTCCATCTACCCACGACAGCACCAGCCCCCAACCCCCAACCTTCCTTCTTTCCTCCCTCCCTCCCTTCCTTCCCTCCTTCCATCGTTTCTTCCTCCCTCCTACCCTTCTAACCCACCAGCCATTCCAACGCTAAACATCAAGTAGCATAATGAATACTCACACCCACGACCTCAATCATACCTTAGACTGGGATTCTATCTCAACAAGCTACATTGAAACATCAGAATACCGGGGTAGCACTTGTAGGAGTAACAAGACATAATCCTACTCCTTCTCTTCTCCTTCTCCTTCTTCTTCTCCTTTTCCTTTTGGGTAAGTGGTTCCTAGAAATGATGGAAAATAAATGACAGATTTACTTAGAACTAAGAAAGATGAGATGAGATGAGATTTGAAGTCAAGATGAAATATAGAAGCTAGACTTACCTGACACGAAACTTTAACATGCAACTAAATACAAGTAGCAAGAATGTTCACTGGAACAACATATAGCATCCCATACCCTCAAATCAAAATTTACACATACCGCTACCCCAACCCAAAAGCAAAGTTCATCAGAGAATCATATCTCATTTCCTAAATAATCATCGCACGCTTGACATCCTGATATCGAACAACGCAAAGCGCCAGGTCAAGCGAATCTCATACACCAAACAACCCATCTACCTTTTTCTGTTTTACCCAGAACTCCCTGCCAATACAACCATACAAATCCATACCCACCAACACCAATTCACCTCACGGATTTTGATTCTGCATCTGCTGCTGCTGCTGCTGTTGGTGCTGTGCTTGCATCATCTTCTGCCTCAGCATCTCATTTTGCATCTTCTGCTGATCCGCTTGTTTCTGACCCGCCTGTTGCCTTGCTGCAGCTATTTGCGCATCTTTCTTGAAATCCACACCTGGAAACAAATCTTGCAGTCTCTGGTACTGATCTTTTAGCACTTCCACTCTATCTTCATCCGGTTCTTCCTTGCTCTCCTTCTTCTTCTCATCAGAGTCTTCTTCCTTGGTCTCGCTCTCGTCGGGAAAGGGGAATTTGAGGGATGGTTTGGACGTTATGGATGGGGCGGTCATTATAGCGGGGTGGGGAGGGATTTGTGAGGATGGCTTGTGCGAGCGGTCGGCGATGGCCGCGAGGTAAGCTAGATTTGACTGCAGGCGGCGCATGCATCTGTCCATGTTAGTTTACCATATATTTCAATAATCGAGGGGCTTACGTACTCAACATATTCCCTACTACTCGCCGCCTTCAACTTATCTGCCTTCTCTTTATCCGCCTTCTCCTTCTCGCTATCAGGTGAATTGAAATTGTCTTTCGTTTCCTCCTTCTTTGCTTCTGCCTGGCTGGCTTGTAGGCTCACCGCCTCCATGAGTAATACCTGGTTGATGTCTAACAACAATGTAACCCTCAACTTCTCCCTAAACTCCGACCCCGGACTCAGGGGGGATGCTATACTGCCCCCCGCATTCCCACCCTGTGACCCCGGAGGAAAATTTGGTGTCTGCGGGGTAATGATCGTCCCCGTCTGAGGCTGCTGGTTGTTATTTGGTGTTTGTAGATGTGTTTGGTTATGGCTTTGCGGTGGGGAGAATTGTGACTGGGTCGATATATTTGGAGGAGTGCCGAGTGGGACGCCGCCGAAAGAGGAAGCTCTTGTGGGGGTTGAGGAATTCGGAGGTGGTTGCATGCGCTGGAGCTGGTGCTGATTCATATTCGGAGCGTTCATTGGGAAGGATGGAGCGCCAGACGAGGTTGGCATGAAATTCGGGGGAAGATTGGAGGCTGACGAGGTGGGTATGCTTGCTCCGTAGGGCGAGGTAGAATATGGAGTTTGATATGCAGGGACTGTTGATAGAAGGCAGGTCAGCAATTGTTTGCTACAAACTTTACCAGCCGCTTGAAACAATCAAAGGGACATAGACATGACGAGGGGAGGCCAGCCATCCTTCCTTGAAATTAATCTCGACGGGCTACTGCTTAAGGTTATGCGGGACAGCAGGCTAGCTATTCTCGATCCCTCTTTTCCTCGAGTAACAAGCGCTGAAGGGGGAAAGTGGAGAGCCGTATGTAGCAGATTAAGACACAGAGTGAACTCAAGTTCAGAGGAAAAGAAAGCTGTGTGCAACATACTACCACCACCCATATGCGTCATACTGCTGTTGGGCATCATCCCCATACCACCTGCATCTCCACCCATGCCGGGACCAGGCGCGGCGCCATAGGGCGATGACTGTTGAGACGGCCCTCCTCCAACGGCATACTGCTGTTGCTGATGGTGGTGTTGCTGCTGATGTTGCTGCTGGTGCTGCTGCTGTGGGTTGTACATCATATGCTGAGGCTGTTGTCCAGGGCCGGGCTGCTGCTGGTGATGGTGGGGGTTGAGATGGGGAGCAGCGCCATTGGGATTGAAGGGCGTCGGATTCCCAGGGCCATATCCATACGAGGGTGCATACATGGCTTGGGCTTATGAGAAATGCAGCAGTGGGGATGGGGATAGTGATAGGCCGGCGGGCATGGCCTCGGGGCCGTATTAGGACGTACTGTTAGAGTGCTGTACAGTAGTGAGGACGAGGCAGGAACAGGGCTGGGGGCACCAGGAGTGAGGTGTGTCGCAGTGGTGGGCGGATGGTGGGTAGATGGTGGATGGATCGGTCGTGGTCGTGGTCGTGGAGAAGCGAGGTGCAGGGGCAGGCACCAACAGAATACTCCGTGCAGATGAAAGAACAGGGATCGACTGGACCGGGGGTGGCAGACCGACGGCGATAGTTTCGAGGATTCTGCGTACCAGGCCAGATTTGAGGATACTTTGCAGTTGATTGACTATTTAATTGGGAGACAAACCATGCAGAGGCGAACCGAGCCGGCACGCTACGGGGTAGGCTTTCCAAGTGGGAATTAAAAGTGGACGCCGTGAACTGTCCAGATGCTTGCTACTCATGCACGACATGCGCCCGTGGCACCGTTATTGTTTTTCCAAATACGGAGAATGCCGATCCCATAGATGATGGGAGTGGGGGTGGATGTAGATGTAGATAGGATGTTGTAGGTCGAGGTAAAGGATTCATCTATTATCATGTACTTAGTATACCTAGGTAGGTATTGAGAAGAGCCTAAATGGTCACAAAGTCTGAAGTGATTAAGTCGCACTGTAATCTCGCGTTAATGACCCTAAAGTATAACATGTTGCCATGAAGACTTCATATACAAATTGTCAATGGAATAGAGACACGTTGTATATAGGGCTAGCAAAAAGTGTCCGGGCTAAAAGAGTGTTCCCGTGTTCCATATGTTATACTATATTATATCACATAGCAAGGAATCTCTTGCTCGACGTAGTAACAATCTTTCAAATAGTGACTTGTGGATTGTATGTCGAGTATACATACTCCGTTATACCACGTGCTCTGAGATATCTTTATTTGGTCTCGTTCAGACCCCCCATCAAAAAAGAACCTAATAATCAATATCAATATAGTAAGCAGATATATACATATCTTGCTCATTTCCAATGCTCTACCAATAAGTAGCAAACTTACTCGTCCCCGCCACAACACTCACAAATTCATGCGCAATAGCCTCATCCGTCTTCTCCGATGGATGCAAGTCATCATACCACAAATAATGATCCAACCCAACATCACTACCCGTGCACACGCCAGCAGCATCACAGTTCCAATACGGGCTTGTGACATTCGCCGGCGCCGTCAAATACTTGTCCGGATTGTAGTATACATCCGACAAAAATGCATTCGTGTCAAAGACAGCGATCGAGGCACCAGGGTACCGTTTTGCGACTAGGAGTTCGTACGGTGTGCGGTAGTCGAAGACGGTGTTGACGAGTTGCGTGTATTCTTTCATCTTGTAGGATATTTCGGTGGCATTCCCTCCGGTCGACGTCTGGTGAGTTGTTAGCAAGTATTCCGACATGTCTCGATTTCATCTTGCGGCTTTACCTTGGTGGCCCAATATCGACTTGTAGAAAGTCCTCCTTCTTCTGGCAAGCCGTACAATGGTGTCAGCTGCAGCGGAGCGGTGTTCATCAAGACGAAATATCTCCCGCCAGCTGCGTAGATGGAGTCAAAGCGGTCGTAGATACAGTCAATGTAGTCCGGGATAGTAGTATCGTTCACTTGATTGTCCGTAATAAACGCACCCTGTCCGAGGTCGTTGGTCCCAATCCACATCGAGTAGACTGTATTTTCTGCTGTCCGGTCCGTGTACAACGTGTTCGTGCCAGTAGAAGCATTAATGTATGCAATATCCGCCTTGAAAGCGTCAACTTCATAGACAACATCTGGAAATGGTCCATTAATGCTAGCAAGATATCGGTAAATGATGTTATTGTCACAAACTGCTCCAGAAACCGCATAGTCGTAGAGTTTGGCACCAGTGTAATTGGAGACCCAGCGATCCCAGGTGATTCCTCCACCAGACGTAAAGTTATTCTCTGGGAGGAGAAGTCCTGGTGGCGGGGCACTGCCATTGTGGGAGGAAAAGTACGCAAGTCTGCTTTCGTCGGTGTAACTGCGTATCACGGTTTAGTGATGATCTCTGCGTGGATGGAGAGTTTCCTCACCTGTCACCAAACGCAACTAGATTCTTGAAGTCCTTCACCCAACATTCCGTATCCGCCACAACTACCGCACTCGCAGCGAGCAACGCAACGGCTAAAAACTGCATCTTGCTAGTTCTTGATGTAAAGCTCCCGCAAAGACACTTCAAGAAGCATTAAGGTGAAAAATTAAACGAGGAGCAGAGAATATGAAGATAATGAGCGGAATCTAGCTTTTATACTACCGGTACTCAATCCAACATGGACAAGGACTCAAGAAGAGGGGATTTTCCTAAGATCTACAGCATAATGGATGTGTGAGGATGGGAAACGTTACGAGCTTACATGTACCCCGCATTTATCAAGATATCGAGTTCAATTCCCCGGTTGAATACGTTCCGACCGCATATGCGAGATGAGGGGTCCGGAGTCCGGATTTTGATGTTGTTCAGCCTGAAAAGGTTAGCTGCGAAGTCTCGTGACTAGCCTGACATTTCACAAGCTCATACTTTTGTCAGAATATGTAAGTCACGCGCGTAATCACATTACAAGATAACACTATCATATAAGGATGGAAGCTTATATATTGAAAAGTCTTCCGCACATTGAAGCGGGAGTCTTCTGAAGAGTTTTTATGGAGCCTAGTGAAGTACGAAGCACCAGAAGTATGCGCAGTGCTGACGTAAGCGGCTAAGTCCTACACCAGCTACAACTTCACCACATCCTTCCTCCCTTATTTTATATTCGACATTTTTAAAAGATTTGCATAGCCTTTACACACATGCATACTCGATCAAACCTATAGAGTTATTATCATTCATATCTTATGCTTTCATATTTCTAAGAAGAATTTTTCATTTTTCATTTTCCGAATTTTAATCTAGTTGCGGAAGTCTCGACAGAAAATGGCAGCTCAATTCCTTGCTCTATATCATGTAACATCATTTTATATCAGCACTACAGCAGACATGCTAATAATAAAGAAAGCTCTCGTTTTCCATGACAGCCACACCCGACTACTATCTGACTGAAACGTCGGCAGCGTCGTCCCCGAACTATTTGAGACTGACGAATTCGAAGATGACATCGAGAAAACGACGTTTTCAGCCGCAACACTTGTCGTGCCTCCACTCAGCTGTATAGAAACGCTTGGAGCATCTTTTGGACCACCAGCAAACATGCTCCATATGATACCGCCAATCCCCATCGTTTCAGCAATAACCGTCGTCGTACCATCAACCAGCTCCGTTGCTCCGGACGCAAGACTGATGGTAGTACCAGAAAGCAAAATGAAAGATCCAGGCAGCAAGGTCTGATCAGCAAAAACATATTCCGAGGCAGAGTTGGCTGTTATCACCAACGAGCCTATCGTGAGGGGCGGGGGTGTAATCCGCGTAGCTGCTTGTTGGCTCAGAGTAGAGCTGACTGTGCCTATTTGCACTACTGTTCGGGAGCTGGATGTGTGCAACGCAATGACGGTCGTCCATGGTCCGGATCCAACTGTGATAGGGGAACCGGGATACAATGTTTGACTTGATACGACGAATGCAGAGTTGGATTGTTGTATGATGGTAATGCTGCCTGCAGTGATGATCAGCGGGCTTGGAGCTGCTGAAGCCGTTGGAAATTGACTGGAAGAGCCAAAAGCAGTCGCAGGTGCTAGACCTGGCGCACCATTGGCTGCAATTGCGGCGTCGGAGCCAGTAGAGAGAGAGTCTTGGACCGAAGTCTGTTCATTGCTCGTATCCTGTGGAAAGGAACCTTGTGGTGTGTTGGTTTCAGGATTGATGCTATTTAAGGGCGGTAGCGTGCTTAGAGACAATCCCTTGTGTGGCAAGCGCATGAGGGGCACTGGGGGCGGCACGAACTCACGTCGGAAGTCAGTCTTCCTGAAATTGATGGACGGGAAGTTGCTCCAGCTGCTAGGCGTCAGATAAACTAGTATATGGATTTCCTAGTCTTATAATGACCAGAAATTATCAGAGTTTGACATTCGGATACGTAATCAGGATTTGTCTACGTTACTAAACTTTGGCTCGCGCATTCAATTTCATCTAAGCATACCAAGCAGTCGTACAGCTGCTGAAAGAGCTTTCGGGAGGAAATGGATAGGACCGGATCTTTCTATAGGACAATGAGGAAGACAAGAGTTTCGAAATTTGAATGTTGGAGCCGATTTTCCTACTCTGCTCGACATCCGAGAATCTTCATTGAAACTCCATGACTGCAGAGGAAATGAAGCGGGGACAAGCAGAGCGTCTGCACCGATTCATATTAAAAGAAGCAGACAGTAAAGCATCTCCTGAAGCATCGTGGGCGGAGACTCGAGGTGCGCTCTGTAGGAGATCCAAGCCTCTTCAGAAAGAGAATCATGGGGTTGTCCCCCAATCAGGAGAAGAACGCGGTGCTTACAAGTATGTACTCGCATGCTGTCACTGTTGTGGTTCTGTGGAATACTCGTCGGTTGTGGAATCAATGGAATCGCTTCTCTTGCAATTGCATGTCTTCCTCACCTCCTTGGTCCCTTCACCGTATATAAATACTGCCTCGCAAAACAAGGGAAGCAGATTCTACCTGCTCCAATAGCTATTATTGCTATTGGCACTCCTGCTCATACATTGTGAATATGATATCACATTGCTCCCTTACGGCAGATGCCACCAAATCCCATCTCATCAACAGCACCCACATCATTTTCCGCTCTCCATTCTTTGCCGGTCGTTATCATGTAGCGTTGTATGATTCATGCTTGGAGAAATAGCTGTGGAGAAGCAGCCGGGACTGCTTCGACGTCCCAGGGGCGGCTTGGGTCGTACCTCTCCCACATACTATGAGGTATACGGACGGACCCTAGACTCGATTGTCGATGTCAGATATGCGATTGCACACGAACTTAATATTTGATTGCGCCAACTCTCAAGGATCGATTTTCTCCGGATAATCCATGTATCTCTGCTCTGGAAATTTGACCTGGTCACAAACTGGTTGTCTCGAGGCCCAATCGGCAAGCCTGTCCCTCTGCCATCCGCTTCTCCACATTCCATCCTCATCAGCTTTCCTCTCGATGCCGAACCGGATGAATCTTGCAATTCTGCACGTATCGTTGTGGTGTGTATATTGCAGACATTCTTCATCAGCATAGCAGAGCTGTGCACACTCGTCGAATGAGCCAGCGAGCACCTCCTTGCCACCCAACACCTGATCAAGGGCTTGGTTGTCCCAGTTGTCCCGATATGGTGGCAGCGAAGGGATTACGTGGTCGTAAAAGAGCTCCGTGTACGTCAAAGGGCCCTATTAAAATGGTAAGCTTTACCCCCTTTACACAAATATTACCAACTACTCACTGGTTTGTTCAATCGCAGACGCTTCATTTCGATATCAGCAAGAAACGCCGCATCTTCAGCGGTAATATGATGAAACGTCACTGCCGGCTTACACCAGTAGTTGTTGTCCATCGGTGGGCCGAAAGGCACAGTCCCTGGTCTCTCCCCATTGATCACCGGCGCAACATTCTGGATTCCACTCCCAAAGTCTCCCAACGCGAAACTAAGCACAAGATCACCACAACACTCTTTCTGTGCCCTGACATCCCAGCGCGCAGCCGTACCATTCGTATGAGCGAGCTCGGACATCAGAGCATTCGATAACAGCGCACCCGACCCGCCATGTGCAAACGAATTATCACCGATCAGAACCTCGCTGCCTATGTAAGACTTCTTCGTCGGGTCTAGGGTTTTCAGCCACGAGAGCAAATTCTCCATCACCACGTATGTGTCCCCGTCGATCTGCACATACCAATCCATATTCGGCTTCATCACCCACATCTTCTCCAGCATATGCACGAACTTATATTTATCCAGTGCCCACGCGGCGAGTACGTCGGGGTCTGCGGGGTGTTTCATCCCCGCCAGCTCGCTGATGTCTTTCTTCGTCTCCCAAAGCTCCTTCTGCTTGAAATACAGGTCAAAGTCCGGGTTGTTGTCCGTGATTGACGGCGAGACGGCATCTAGAGAGTCGTGCAGATGGTACGGTCCGATGTCCTGCTCGAGGTCGGAGAACAGTAGTACGTGGTGGGCGCAGCGCAGCGAGGTGGCCATTAGTGCCGATATTTTCGATTCTGCTTCTGAGGCGCCGGTCTTGACGCCTATTACTACGTTTTGCAGACCCGGAGGACACGGAGGTAGACTTGTTGAGTCTGGCCCTGCTGATTCCGTGCTCGTTGTAGGTGTGTGCATTATCACCGCACTTGCTGTCTCCGGGGTTTCCGAGTCATAGATCTCTGTCTCCGGACTTGGTACATACTGAACTAGACTTGCTGTGATTGTCGTGACTGGCTTTGAATCCGGGTTTGCTGTGCCCAGATAATGGCGGAAAGAAGTGAAATTAGAAGTATGAAAAAACAGAAAGTATTGTAGCACAAGAACAACCCCAATGATCTGGTAGATCCGAGATCTTGATCGCTGTAGGATCATCGTGCACGCAGTTGGGATGATTTGCAAGAGAGGGACAAGGAAAAAAGAGCGACGTGGAAGAAGCAGAAAGTGAAGAAGCAAACAGAACAGAGAAGCAAACAGAAGAGAGATCTGAGTAGAAGGATTATCACGAATACTTATCATATAAACACTCCAATTAAAGCCCCTGCACTGGCTACACCAGTTCAGTATCGGCCGCTTGTACGAAGTAAAGTATAACATGGGCATCGCAGTCAATCACGCATCGCCGATCAATCGATATGCCTCGTACAACACGTAGATCCTCGTGGTGCCCGACACCTAGGATCAGTGGTTGTGTAAACTTTTGGTTCGAGATTGGCGATTTTAAGATTTTCTGAAACTTACTAACTTGGTTTTACTTCGTAAGTGGGTTTGGTGTTGAGGATCAACCCCGATGGAGAATGGTTTTCGTCTGTATTCAACCCCGCGGATCTTGTGGCGCAGTCTAGAAGGATGAGCGGGATCCCTCCAGCTCCTTAGATAACACTAGAAGATAGTGATTGCGTGTCCTTCTTTAAAGAGGGAGTTAATAGTCGGTTCGTCCTTCTTAGCTCGCTTCGAACTATTGGTTTTCCGATTGTGGCTGACTGATGAAAAAGCGAAATTTTTGTAGTTTCCATCTATAAATCTATAACTATAATCGTTCATCTTAATCGTCCATTTGGCGTTGCACGTGATAGACGTCGTCGCATTCGCTCCTAGTTTGGTTCGCCACTTTTTGGTTCTGTAGACTAGGAGCGAATGCGAGGCGTCTATCACGTGCAACACTAAGACTAAGTAGTAAATTGAAGTAACCCCTGAGATAAACGAGATGTAGAGACTATATATGAAAGTGCCAAGCCTGACCTCACTTATATATCAGGCGGTCAATACCCTATACGGAGGTGAATGATAGTAGGATATCAATTGACCGTAAACTAAACTATGGATAGAATAAACCGCCTCGTTTATGATATGTTTCCTTGTATCAAAAATGTTATAGCTGGCGGCACTGGCTCACTGATAACCCTTGGTTTTATAGTCCTCCTATGATAGGAGATTTGGGCAAGATGAATTATTTCTAAGTTTCTTAATTTGATTATTCTTTCTTCCCACGACTCAAATTGCTTCTTATAACTCCGTCGATACTAGTTATATATCGCAATTGATAGATGGAGGAGCTAGTTCAGTATTTGAACGTTCGTTTAGCTGATATTTTAGCGGTCGAGCCCTGTATTTTCAGGGTGCGAACCTCAAAATTCACGACTAGGATATTTGAATGCTAAGCTCTTTCCTACCTTTCGATTCATAAAAATCGAAATAGCGATTTACTTAATTGAAAAGCGTTATAGTCGTTTGGAGATAAAGCTATTTATCTATAGTACTTGGAATTCTCTCTAAGTCTGATACTCCGTACTACTTAGCGTAGATCTCTAAAATCCTGCGTATATAACTGATTTATAACCCTAGAAAAGTAGGACTAAGCCAATTTTGAAGTGAGACTTTTATTTAGAGCCCTATCTTTCGTCAAATCCGAGCTCTTTGAGTTATAGGTAGTGTCAGACTTATAAAAAGCGAGTAGGCTGCTTCCACGCTGTCGTCAAAATTAGCTCCCGTTTCTAGATATGGTCCGTTGGAGCTACCTTGACATCACCCCACACACCACACCACATAACATTGGAGAAAATGTTCCTCCTTAGATCTTCATCTGCCAGCTTGAAACATTTCCTGGGGCTAATGCAAGAGGTGCAGAAATGCAAGTCTGATCGAGATCTCTATCTGCATGTGACTGACTCACGCGCCGCGCTTACGAGGATTTCCCCGCCATGTCCCTCCAGCCTCTAACCTCCCTTTGTGGTGTCTTATTCCTCGCCATCTGTGCATTTGATATTCATATTCATATCTCTCAGCGTCTTATCCAATATTTATACAGCATCTCGCACAGTATGGCCAAACGATTACCCATCTTCAAAAAGCAAGACCCGACGACACCTAAGGATGAACCTGAGCATGATGTCACGGGTTCATCAAGGTTGAGTTTGATGGGCCTTCCAAATGAATTGTTCCAAGAGATACTTTCGCAGATGGTTATTGCGGTGAAAGTGAGAGGAACGACAAATCTAAGATTAGTCAACAGTACATCCCTCCCAAATCCTCACTCACTTTCTGAAAACTCACTAATATCACATAGAATCATTCGATAACCTGGTTGTCTTCACCCTGTTCAAAGGTGGTTTCATCCACAGAAAACACATTCTTGACGGCCGCTGTCGGAAATGCCAGATACCCAGCTCCTTGCTCACAAGGTTCTTGCTCATCAAGTTGGAGACTGTCCATGGCCGGAAAAGCTATCTCGGTCAGGTGATCGATGAGATTCTTGATCGATTGGAATATCTTCAATGGGCATCCCACTCAAAGTCCCGAACGCTACGGCATGAAGCCAGGATTCTTCTAATCGAAAATGTGGCGGAACGTGTGCTGGCGGGGACGGTAATGCGGCTTGATGATCCCGAAGACAAAAAGCGCCTCGAGCTGCAGAAAATAAACGACAAAAACAATTGGAACGAGTTTTGGGGGCCCGGTCAACCCGTAAATAAATGCTCGATACCTGAGAACTCAGCTCTCCTTTTCAACGGCGTCAACTTCGATGTGCAGCAGGGATTAGTAGCTCTTGCTGCCTCTCTACGCGACGTCAGGCTTTTGGAGAGAGCGATATCCAGTGGGGGCTATCTTGATACCAGTAGTGAATACTTCACGACGGCTATCCATGCATCAGCCCGGCTAGGGAATATGAAAACGGTGAACTGGCTTATGGACAAAAGTGTGAAAGCTTTTCCCGACCACACGAGTCGCAGCAACCCCCTTGATGCAGCTTGCTTTAATGGGCATGCAGACGTTGTAAAGGTGTTGCTGAATGACAAGCACCAACTACCAATACACCCATGCCCGATTCCTCAGCTAGATTCTGCTGTTAAACACGCGCTGAAAGGGGGGCACGCAAATCTGGTAGATCTGTTCTTAGAAAAGAAAATTGTTAAGAAGGAGCTACTCACACGCCCGGCTGAACCATTGATCGCAGTGAACGAAATCTTACTCATAGCCGCGGTATGCGGAAACGCGGAGGTGGTCGTCAAGATGTTGGATATGGGCGCGGATATCAATGGAGTAGGAACAAGGGAAAGCAGGAGCGCTTTCACGAGGAACGCGATAGAGAACGCTGCCGCAGCCGGACGCTTAGATGTGGTCAAAGTACTGGTCGAGAGAGGTAGCGATCCCACGAGCGACCGCTATCACAATGCCTTCGTGCTAGCTGTGCGGCAGAAGCGTAACGACGTCGTTGAATACCTCCTCGACCACGGTGCAAACATCAATCACGTCGCACCCCGGCCGAACCATTGGAGACGCCGAGGAAGCGCGCTAATGAGTGCAGCGTCGTGGGGCGACTATGATATGGTCGAGTTTCTGCTGCGCAGAGGCGCAGATGTCACTGTAAGTATCGAAGGCAGTGTGGAAAACCAAGGCTCGTGTGCTTTGACGTCGGCTTGTCGCCGTGGGAATGCTCCCGTTGTGCGTTTGCTCGTCGACGCTGGGGTGAGTCCTAACAAAAAGGAGTGGACGACGGGGAAAGGGGGGAAGTCGAACTTGTATTATGCGGGGAGGTCAGGTGTGCTTGGCATTTTCGAGACTTTGTGGGAACTAGGTGCGAGAGATATGGACACTGGATCAGAGTAGGCATATGGTTGGTTTGGATTGCAGACGCGAATCAAGGGGGTTTGACGGCACTGAAGATTCCATCTCAGGATAGCAGCATTTTTCAATATCGTAGGATCAGGCACAACACCTGATCTGAGGCTTTAATCTCAATATAAGCAGTTAACCCATAACTTGTCACTATTGACAAAACATCTACATCTAAGGGTCTTAGACGCTCTCGTCAGCCCTATCGACATGCTCCTCCAGAATCACCTTCTCCTTTTCCACCACGCTAATACTCTGACCTGTCAATTGAGCCTCCAGCTGCCGTATCCTCTGCTTCTCCTCATGCGCCGCCGTATCCCCAAACACCTCATCCATATCCTCCAACGTCTTCCCCCTCGTCTCGGGCACAAAGAAATACGTAAACCCTAATGCCAGCAGTGAAAACGCCGCAAAGAAGATATAAGTCCCCCACGTAATCGACTCCAGCATATCCGGGGTCACAAGCCCGATAATAAAATTACACATCCACGTCGTCGACGTCGTGATCGACATGGCTTTTGACCGAATCGCCAGGTTGAAGATCTCCGACGGCAGAACCCATCCGATAGGCGCGAACGAGTAGCTGAAGTTGATGTCGTAGATGTAGATGAAGGCTATGCCGACCCAGCCTGCTGCTTTGTGCTCCACGAGCGTCTCGCCGTATTTCCCTATGATGGCGCCGACGATGACGAGCGAGATGGTATCGCCAAGAGCTCCTGCCATGAGGAGCGGGCGTCGTCCTACTTTGTCGATGAGGAAGAGTGCTGGTAGCGTGCTGAGACAGTTTATAATGCCGTATACACCTGTCGCGAGGAGTGAAGTCGTGTTTCCACTCAGTCCAAGCTGGGAAAATATAGTTGGCGCGTAGTAGATCATTGCATTGCATCCCATAAATTGCTAGAGCAGGTACGTATTAGCATAGTAAAAGGCTGATTGGTGGTGAGACGGGGATAATATTGAAAAGTTTACAAGCTGTTTTGGGAGCGTGCATATGGGCTCCTATAACAGCTCCAAGCGCCTTGGCTCGTAGAGGAGATCAGCTTTTTTATTTGTGAATAAGCATACCTGGAAGAACATAATGCAACAGCCAATAGCCAGTCGTCTGAAGCTCGACTTGTTGGTCAAAAGCCCAGCGTACTGTGACATATGGAGCCGAAGTTCCGAAACGCCCGGATATTGCTCCCTGATGATTTGTTGCTCAAACGCAGCTTCGGCTCTGATCTCGACGTACTCTGCAAGCAGAACTGGGTCATCTGGAGGCTGACGTCGGAGTTTGGCAAGAGTAATGATGGCTTCATCGTCACGATCTTGTTTCACCAGCCATCGAGGGGACTCGGGAAAGAAGAACATCCCGATACCCAGCAGTAGACCCGGAAGAATCTGCAAGGAGAAAGGGAGCCGCCATGAAGCATCACTCTGTCCTGTGCAGCCCCCTGGGCCGACGTCCTTTCGGGGGTCAAATGTTGGGCTTGCAGCTGTTCCGCCAGTATACGAAATATCTGGAGCGCATCGAGTGCCACCAATATAGTTGGTCCCGTAGTCGATCCAGAAACTGAATAAGATTCCAAGTGTGATGGCGAGCTGCTGGAGAACTACAATCGCACCTCTGATTTCAGGCAAGGATACTTCGGCCATGTATAAGGGGACAACCATGGTCAGGACACCAATGGCAAGACCGACGATTGCTCTGCCAGCGAAGATCATTGGGACATTGACTGCGCCTGCTTGGATGGCTGACCCAATTGTAAAGACGACGACTGCTGCCATAAATGACCTTTTCCGCCCGTATCGATCTGCTAGGGGGCCATTGACAAGAGATCCGAACCAGGCAGCTTTACTACGTTAAATCCTTTATCGCAGTCAAAATGGCAGCGTATATCATACCTAGAAGCAAGGTTGAAACAAACCATCCTTTGAAGCCACTATCCAGGTAAATTCTTGGAAAAGCAACCCCGAATGACTGCATTGTCAGAATGCCAGAGACTACTCCTTGATCTGTTGATAGTAGGTGGTTAGCCATTTCTCTTTTGAGAATATTTATAAGTAAAGAAAAGCAATCCGCCGGACTGATCAGAACGTCTTCGGAGTCCCAACGAGCTTCAAAAAGGGCGAGCTGAATAAAAGAGATGTTCTGTCCAGTTACATACCATAACCAAAAAGGAACCCTCCAAGTGACGAGAACTATCATTAGTAACGTAAGCTTCTTACTGTATTGCATAGAAGGAGTGAGTAGGAATGGAATCACAACTTACCAACGCTACGCCAAACAAATACGGGTTTGCAACCACAGTTTTGTAAGTACTTTTCTTTGGTCTTTGCTCAAGAACTTCCTCGGCGGAAGCCGCCTGAAGGACCACTGGAGAAGCCATCTGTATAAATCCTGAGCAAATCAATGAAACTTTCAAACTGATCGCACAAATTTGAAACAGACGTTCCCAAAAGCAAGAAGAAAAATCCTAGTTCTAGGGAGCCAACTTGGCTTTATATTCCTCTCACCCCACTTAAGGAGATACTCGTTTTCTCCCCAACGGGTCATATCCGAAGATAGTACACGACTTTCTCTAGCATGTTCTTTCGCATATTTTGTAGTGGTTACGGACTCCTGTGACCCTCTCGCGGTAGAAAAGAAAGGCAGCACCAAATCTAGAACCTGCTAGGTGGTGTGGGACATGATAAACAGTGCCGCTTTTTGTGTCCACCACGAAACCCCACACCCCCCAGGTTCCCCTCATAAGTCACTTGACATCCAAACATGGGGTTAGTGCTTCGAGAGTGATTGCAACAGCTAAGATCGCCACTGAGCTGATACTGAGGGCACGGCGAACGAGTGAAATAATGAAAATAGCGGGGTAGCTTCGCCGACGAGTCTCTCGACTTTGGGAAGCCTCATCGGGATGATAGATCAAGACTGCGAGTAAGTTGGGATCTCTGTGTTGATAATTGGATAAAGACTAGATAAAGCGTTTGCGAAAACTGGTTGTTGTTGACGGAAAAGCCTTAGAAACTTTTCGAGTTGATGGGTTCTAGTGGTTCACCAGTGGTTGGATTTAGCTGCTTACCTTAATAAGCGTGGTGGGCTATAAAACTCTTTACTCGGTTCTGTCCTCACTTTACACACAATACAATATATGACTGCCACCTCTTATGCTGTCAAGCTTCTATTCCATTATCCTCTTTTACGTTCGTATTCAGACAATTCATCTCTTTTGACCATTCACGTGACATAGCTCCTTCTGTTGTCCCCACCTCTCTTCTCTTCCCCCTTTCAATAGCACTAAGCTTTTCCAAGTCTGACTTTGTCATAGCGTCTTTTTCCATCTTTGAACCTTATATTGCTATACTCCGTAGTATCGTCAAGATCTCCTTCTCATCAAAGTGTACTAAGACTATGGTTTTCAGCTCACGTGACGTCACTGCTCCATTCATCTGAACATGCCGGCGTTCCGAAGCACCAAGACACGCGGCTTGAAACAAACATACTTCACTTAAACTCAGCCTCAAATAAATATCAACATTATTAGAAACAACATATATATATATATATTTCAAATTTAGAGGAAAACCCTCTAACAGATGGAAGATGGAGAAGCTGCGCAATCGCAGCGTCGCCCGCGATATGCCGGCGAAGACGTCTCGCCTACAAGCAGCCAGGAATTGAAGGGATTTTATGCCTACGGCGTCGCAGCCGAGGTATTTGCCGTCTGTGGTGTTGGTGAGTTATTATCCATCTTTAGGGAAATATCGTTAGCTAAAAGCTCTTCTAGGATCTTTTCTCCCCGTGACACTTGAGCAATTGGCTCGAGAGCGGGGAGTCTTGTGGTCGGATAAGACGACTTCATGTGTGGCGAAGAAAGCTGCTGAGACTGGGGCGCGTTTACTTTCTAGAGCTGCTGAGAAGGATAATCATCAGTGTGTGGTTCATGTCCTAGGAGCTGAGATTACGACGTCTAGTTTTGCGATGTATACTTTTTCTCTGGCTGTATTTGTGCAGGCTTTGGCGCTCGTTTTCTTCAGCTCGGTTGCGGATCATGGTGAGTTCATCACTCACTCACTCCCCTCCTTTGAGATAATGACAAAGCTAACAAACTACAGGAAACTACCGCAAGAAGCTATTGCTGGGCTTTGGCTTCACAGGTGCCACTTCCTCGATGCTATTCCTCCTCGTTATTCCCAAACTATTCCTAGTCGGCTCCATTTTGGTCATAATAGGAGTAACCTGCCTAGGTTCCTCCTTTGTTATTCTCAACTCATTCTTACCATTACTCGTGGCAAACATGGTTCCAAATCAAGACTCCTCATCCGTCCCTATGGCAGACCTCCCTCCAGCTTACTCGGAATCATTCAACCGAAACTTCGGCGCCAAGAAATCAGATTCCTCGGCATTAAAGCTCTCGACAAAAATATCATCCAAAGGCGTAGGAATTGGCTACATGGCCGCAGTATTCGTCCAGATCCTCAGCATCCTCCTCCTATTCCTCATGTCCAAAACCTCCGTCTCATCCACGCTCCCTCTCCGTCTTGTCCTCTTCCTCGTCGGCGTCTGGTGGTTCGCCTTCACAATCCCATCCTCACTCTGGCTGCGCGACCGTCCCGGTCCACCTCTCAAGGCCGGCATCTCAGGGACATCGAGATTCCGCTCATGTCTGGCATACATCTCTTTCGCATGTCTCTCCATCTGGAAAACTATAAAAGTGGCGCTGAAGCTAAAACAAATGGTCATTTTCCTCATCGCCTGGTTCCTGCTCTCCGATGCAATAGCTACTGTTTCCGGCACAGCTATCTTGTTCGCGCGCACGGAGCTGAAAATGGGAACTGTGGCTATTGCCCTCCTCTCCATCACTGCCACGTCTTCGGGTATCGCCGGAGCTTTCGTATGGCCGGTAATCTCGCGTCGGTATGCGCTGAAGACGAACCGGACGATCGTTGCTTGTATAGCGCTGATGGAGATTATCCCGCTGTATGGCCTCCTAGGCTACCTTCCTTTCGTTAAATCGTGGGGAGTGGGTGGGCTGCAGAAATCTTGGGAGATCTACCCTCTTGGCTTTATACATGGCTTTGTGATGGGAGGCTTGTCCTCCTATTGTCGGTCTTTCTTTGGGCTGTTGATACCACCGGGTAGTGAGGCGGCGTTCTATGCGCTCTATGCTATTACGGATAAAGGGAGTTCAGCTGTTGGCCCGGCGATTGTAGGGAGGATTGTTGACGCGACAGGGGGGATTCGGCCTGCGTTTTGGTTTTTGGCTGTGCTGATTGCTCTACCGGGACCTTTGGTATGGATGGTGGATGCGGAAAAGGGACAGGCTGACGCTGTGCGTATGGCGGGCATCATGAAGAATGGTGCTGGGGAGGAAGAGCTGGATGACCGTGATGAGGGATTGCAAGAGGCGGAGGGTTTGATGAGAGATCACGATTGAATGTTATGAAGATAAAGATGATATGTAAAATAGATGGCATCATGAATGAATACTATCCCACATAAATCCTTAACCATCTCCTCATGAATTTCCCACAAGCTCTTCCCCGTTGCTCTGCTTCTCAAACCCAATAGTTACAAAATACTATCAGCAAGTGGTTATCGGGTATTGCGTTCCTGGCGCGTTGATTTGTTTTCCCATATTTACTGCAATTCACTGAAGCTGTAAACTTCCCGAATCATACATGATTCCCCACGCCACATGATGTACTCGTTCATTGTCACCAGCTACTGCAGAATGCATATCCTTCTAGCGTCATGTGCGCATATAACATCTTCAACAGTGGTAAGCGGTATTCGACGCCAGCCTCAACACCCATACCCTGCAAGTGTAGACAAGAACAAGATAATTAAGAAGCGTCGACAGCAGGCTCAACCTCTTCGGAATCTTCCTCGTCATGATATACAGCTTCACCCAAGGCCTGCAATTCCTCAAGCACAGCAGGCATCACAGTTTCGAACTTTGCCATCTTAATCTTCAACTCGCCATTCTCCTTCTCCAGGGAGCGAATACGTTCTGATTTCTGCTTGTCTGCAGTACGCATCCGTTCCAACAGTTGCCTTTCAAAGCGCTCTAGCCGTTCCTCGCTAGACTGCTCGATAGCCTGGATGCGGGAGTCTGTTTGCTCGGAATGCACAGCCATTTGATCACCAAAGTTTTGCTGTAGGATCTCCTCGTTGTCTCGGTGGCATTGGAGTTCTTCGCCGTGAAATTGGACTTGCGCTTCAAGATTGGTGATTGTGCTTTCTTGCGTCTGTGTGAGAGTCTGCATGTGGTCGAATTTTTCGGAAATTTGAGCTAGTTGCTGTGTATTCTGTTCCGTCATTTGGTCCATCTGCTTCTTATTCTGCTCGAGAATATGCTCTAATTCCTTCGTTTTATCCTGCTCTGACGTGGCGATTATGCGGCGGATTTCCTCAAGCTCTTCCTTCTGTCTTCTTTCAGCTCTAGCTATCCGTTTGGTGAGCTCTTTGAGCTGGTCCTGGTTGTGTTCTTCGACCTCGCTGAGTTTGCATCCTAGGCTGATCACACGATTCGACTGCTTCTCCTCGAACGTCTCGAACCGCTCTTCCGCTGTGCGGTTCTTATGCGCCTGAGCTTCCTCTGATTCTAAAAGGCGGTTCTTTAACTCAATGAAGTGGCTATTCTCTTCTTCTCGCAATGACGCGTTGGCGTCAAACACAGTTTGATACTTTCCATCCGCTCTCCTGGAAATTTCAAGCATCTGAGAAAGCTGATTGGTGTGACTAGTCTGGTTCGCCTCTACATTGGCCAATCTGGTCCTTGTGGAGATCATCCAGATATTGCTGCTACTAGCTTCCCGCTCTAATTCCGCAAAATACTGCTTGCTAGCTTGTATTAAATTTGAAACCCCGCCCCTCTGCGCAAAGACCATGGTTGGGTCACTTGGCATTTCGAAGTCAATTGCTTTTGACGTCGGTATATATGTATCCATTTGACGCTGCTTTTCTAGTCGCGCGTCGGCAGTGAGTCTGTGTGACTTACCCTTCAGGTGGTTCTCGAAATTGCTGACTGTTTGATTCGAAGCGAGCTTGTATGTCTTGTCACAGTCCAGACATCGAATCCCCTTGTTGTCGGCATCGAACCAGTCACCAGGGTATTTTGATCGAAGGTTATCGAGCCCAGCAAGAACCCACGCCGGTGCGGAATTCTGTGATAATTAGATAAGGGTAAACTTAAGAATATTGGCGGGGCCTACTTACTATCTTCTCCTGCTTCAGATTTAGATTTGGTGGATTATCCAACCCCCGCATCTTATTCGGGTCTAATGGTTTCAGGGGACTTCTCTGGTAATCAGTAGGGGCGGAATGTCTGCGATTTGCAGACATAGGTGTACATAATCGCTTTGCGAATCTGCGAGGCGTAGAGTTTGGGTATTTATGCGGGCTAATAGGTTCGTTACTGCTCGAAGCATCACTCGCAGCTATTTCTAGTCTCTTTCGTTTCCGGGACGGGGTATCTTGTAAGTGCCGCTCAGGACTCGGTGGAAGGGGGACAGCTCCTCGAGTCATCTAAACATGTCAGTTGGCATTCATATGTGGTTCATGCGGGACTCAAACCTCGAGGTATGCATTTGTGTGTCCTTAAATCAACGAGTCAGTAATTGGGCAAATTTTGGTTTGACTGTAGACTTACTTCTTATAGCTCCCCTTGGATTGTCTTCAGGATCCTCATTCTCAACGTAATCTTCATGGTTTTCCACATATGTCCCATCTTCCGCATTCTCCCCGCCTTCGAGATCATCCGCGCGCACAGTAATCTTGCCTTTGCTTGCTTGTGGCGCAAACTGGTCTTGCACCTCAATCGCATCGAGAGTCATGTCCGGATCGTCCTCATATACTCGCGACTCTTCACCGCCCACTTCCCGCTCAATTGGCGCATGCCCAAACTCCGAAGCCCTCAGTTGCCCTTCCGTGTCAGCCCCACCAACACTCCCCATCGTCCTCGATTGATCCTCGACCCTCCTAATTTCTTCCCCAGTCTCTGGCGCCCTCAATTGATCCCCCGCACTTCCGCCACCATTCCCCTCCGCATTCCCACCTCTCCCCATCCCACTAACCCTGCCTTTATCCCACCCGGGAAACAATCCATAAACCACCTGCCTCGGACTCTGCAGATGCACCGAGCTCAGAATCCGCTCATCAACCATGCGCCTGATGGCCTCCACGATGCCGGCTTTCTCGATCTCGCCGCCGCGCGGGTAGAATTGGTCGAGGCAGAGTTGGACGAGCTCTCTGCTGGGCATAGACGATGAAGAACTTTCTGAGATGTGCTGGGTTATATATTTAGTGAGTTTGAGGTATTGAGTGTAGGGTATTATTGGTGAGGGGGGAGGCATCGCGTAGTTGGTTGTACAGAGAAAAGCGCGTCGCGTCGAATGTAAACAATAGTCTGTGCATGTGCACGTGACTGGAATTTTAAGGGGTTATCGCGCGAGAATGGATGAAGCTGTTTGACGGTTGATCGAGTATAGCCTTTAGGCAAGATATAGGTTATAGTAGACTGTACAAGGTATTGCTGCACTGCTAATAGTACAAATCTTCCGCCCTTAAACCCAAGACCTAACTCCATGCAAATGATATCCAGCATCAGATATCTACAGTCCCTGATGTGAAACATGAACAACATTGCGGGTCTAATGTAACAACTCGCAGCATAAGAAAGCCATACGTAAGCCAGTATCACTTCCATAGATCACATATGGCGAGCACGCTTCCGCGGACTCACTCGCGCACCGATTTGAGGACCTCCAAGCTCTTTCGGGGTATTTCCCTTGCCCCCATCTCTAATCGAATCCATAACAAGCGCCAACTGCGCCTTGTTGTCCTGTGCCATCCTCGCAAACCTCACCTCAGTATTCGTCTCGAATGCTTTGTGGACATCCCTTTGCGTACGCAATTCCAATCGCAAACGATCTATCGTAGCCTTTTGCTTCTTGTTCTCCTTTTCCAAATCTTTTATCCAATCCGATGTATCAGTGCGCATACGTTCGAGGGCAGTGTTTTGTGCTGCAGAAGCATCCAAGATATCGCCTAGCATTTGCATCGTTTGTTGGACTTGGGTGCTTTGCTCGGTCATTGTCTTGGTTTGATCTTTGAGCGTCGAGGAGTGTTGTCCCACTTTTTGGATCCATTTGTCTATGACAAGTTTGTATTTTTCTGTAAAGACTTCTTTGGGCGCAGGTGCAGTGGTTGGTGTATTGGCTTGAATTTTCCCGGCCGTTTGGGAAGCGTCATCTTCAAGACCAAAGCTGGGTTTCTTCGAGCTACTGCCAGCTGGTGTAGATCTACTTGTTGCGGGAATAGAATTGTGAGTAGGGAGTTGACTGCCCAACTTAGATGGAACTGACGAGCGCACACTGGATCTTGAGGTGCCAGCTAGAGATCCGGAGTTGGGACGTGGGCTGGGGTAGCCTGAAGCTGGCGGTGCGCCCTTGTTCACGAGCTGGCAGTAAAGATCAGACGTTGTGTTCCCCATCCTTAGTCCGTCCATCCTGCTCATCACAGCAGGTGTGACAGTTGCAATTTGGCCCTGTAGGCCGGGTCTTAGATAGACGTTAGAAATATGTTTAGAGCACCGTAGATGCTCGGAAAGGTTGGGAAGGTTGCGATCACCAAAATCAAGTGAATACGGTATTCCAATGCAATCGCCGCATTTCCAGGTCACTATTAGTCCCCCTAGTATGTCCGATTCGGCAGTCACGTGGATGCAATCATCCGGATAGACTGTTTGAAATACCCATAACTTTTTTAAGATGGATTCGGGTATTTCAGATCCGCGAGCTCCATCAATGATCATGTGGCCTTTACCATTGCTGTCTTTTGTCAAGGAGAGCTCAGATACTGAGTCAACTTCGGGTGCTGTGATAGGACTGGCGCGCAGATCCACATTCGAGAACGAAGGCTGCCCAAACCTCTCTGGCTCCTTCGCCTTCCCAAGATAATTACCCGCGGATTCGATAAGCATTGCGTGTTTCTCAGGCGACCGATAATGGCGTGAATGGCTGTCGGAGGATAGTGGCGTTGGCGATCCTGAATTCATCGATGGGGAAGCTAGGTCCCCGGAAACAGTTCGAGGTTGACGGTATGATCTTGACTTAGATTTTACAGACGGTGAAATAGCCAAGTCGTGGAGTTTCTGAGCCCTGTCACCAAGCTGTGCATTAACTCGACTGCAAACGTTTTCGCTGTGATCAGGATTGGACAAGTGATCTGTAATACTGATTAGGTTGCTGTATTCAACCTTGTATACATGATTCGGACAATCGTGGCATCTGAGGTACAAATGACCTTGACGATCAACAAGTTCTTCAATGATATCATCCGGGAAACGTTTCCGTAGATCAGACAGTCTCGGCCCAATCCGAGTCCTTGCCGAGGTGGCACGATAAGCCGCTTCGGCATGATATGGTGGTACGGAAAAATCGGCGTTTTGGGCAGGCAAAAGCTTCTTGGAGACTGATTTAAGAGTACTTTCGGGTCCGGTACAGCTGGATATTGGGGCGGGAGTAGGTACGAGTGAAATTGAGGGTGACTTGCGCTGCTCAAGGTCTGGAGGACTGCTGGCGGAATAGTTTGATGCCGCCCGCTGTGTGGAACTAAAGATAGGCACAGGACTCGAGGGGTCGGATCCGCTGGAACTGTCACTAGCATTGCTGTTCGCCCTAGGGCGTTTGCTGCCTCGAACGGGAGTTCCAGGCCTTGCTTGACTCGGCATCAACTCAATCTGGATGGATATCAGCTAATGTTCTTTCCAAGTGCAGGGAGTGAACTACATCTACTTTGACATTTGATATCTCTGTGCAATAGAATGTCAGTAATAGTGCATGTGACCATCTTATGCAGACGTACCTTGAGACACCACCTCGCGGTTCAAAAACCCCTCAATGCTTGTCATTCCATTAGCCACTGTTTGATCAAATCCCAAACCAAACCAGAAGCATCGGATCCAAGCAGCCCCGGTGAGTCTCCCGAAACCTTTCTCCGAGTCGAAGTCCGCATGGAAGAGATACCTAGTCCGAGAAGCATCGGGAGACTTGGGAGCAGGGACGATGAGCTTATCCTTTGAGAGTGAGCTATTGTAAAGCTTGTGGTGCATTTTTCAGACACTTACAAAGATCATGCGGTCAATTAGACGCTCTAAAAGGACCATTCTACGAAGATCATAGTCTGATTCTGGCGGCGCGCCATGGAAGGGTAAATCGGGAAGACCAAAGGACGTCCCCGCAGGTTTGCCTTCTAGACACACGCGAGCCCCTTTGATGATACCCTGGACAAATGCAGAGTATTCGGTGCAGAAATTTGAAGCCATTGGTGCTGCGTGTGATGCTATGCTGGGTGATCTAGTCACGTAAAAGTTGGGGTTGACGCGATGGGTTTGTCCAAGACCACCAGGACGCGACTGGCTGCTGACTAAGTAAATTAGTTGGAGTTGCCCCACAAAAGGTGCCCCTTTTACCGCTCCCTTTTATCGCTTCACGTGTTCAGGTAAATATCAATCATAAAAACATCAATGGAAAAAGTGAATTTGTTTTACACAATATGTCTAGAAAAGAGCGACCTCGTCCCCGAGAATTGGTTTCTTTCAATCTCTTCTTTTCACATCACCCGCTCAACCGCTTCCGGTTTGTCTGCACTTCCAACGCCAAAATGCCATGCAGTCGGTACAAATTCGCAGGAGCGACTGTAATTCGTGTTCCGTGGGGGAAAGGCAACCATATCGTATGGGTTAAGGAGCCTCGGGATGTCATAGCTGAAGCACGGGTCGCGGCTCATTTGGAAGGCCTCCGCCTGAGAGGTGCTGAAAAGTCCAAGCAGATACAAGCGAAAAGGCTGGCTTCTAAGTTAGCCAAAAAGACAAATGCAGAGGTCCCCAAGGCATTGACTGGTACGCTGGGTACGTCAGATGTCGAAATGGAAGCCGAGTCCGAGTCCGAGTCATCATCATCCGAATCGCTTTCAACCACCTCGTCAGAATCAGGATCAAGTTCACCAACACCAGTATTATCCGAACCACCACAGCAAGTAGTGGTCAAGATCGGCACTTCTCCAAGACCGCCCAGAGATAGTGCCAGCACGAGACTACAGGCGAGGGATGCAGAAATCACTATGCTAAAGCAGGCGCTTCAACACTCAGAGGAAGAGATCGCTGCCTTGAAGCAAGCAGATGATAAGAACAGGATACTCTGGGAGCTGATCGATGTTTTGATCGAGCAGAGGGGCACAATGCATGGAAGGATCAAGTCATTGGAGTGGAAGGTCGCCAGGGGAGGAGGTGATATTGATCAAGACGTGCGAGGTGAGAGCTTGGCGGACAGGGAGAAGGACTTGATTCATAGGCTTGGTGTCCCAGTGATGAGGGAAGGGAGGGGTTCAGGTGGGGTTAGAGGAGCTCAGAATGCTTGAGTGTTGGTGAGATGATGGATTGAGAAACATGGGAACTTTGTGAGCATTGGCCACAACATCCACGGACACCTTCACATAGATGAATTTGAATTAATGCTGTTCAGTCGCAGATTCAGGTCCAAACTTATGTCGTTCTCAGCGCTGGTCGATTTTGGGTTTATATCCCGTGAGGTGTATTGGAATTGCAAAGATGTATATGAGGGGAGAAGCTGAGCTAAAATCGGCCTGCCAGGTGAACTTGAAAAGTGGGGCCAATTTGAACTTGAAGACATCTGTAGTAACTCTGGTATGTCGAGTGCTAACAAAGCATGCTCGAGGTGAAAGTAATGGTTAGCCAAGATGGAAAGGGCGAGCGCTAGCGTGTCATCTTCATAAACATCATTCACCGTGGCGCACTGCCCACAAAACAACCTTCAACTTCGAACAATCTTCTGATAGTTGTGGGAAACTGGCGACTTCAACGTAAGTCTTTGAGATTGGGTCTAACCATGGCAAATTGATTGCTAACAAAGTCATCCAGACACTCGATCGCCTTCGAAACATCAACTCAAATTCACCTACATCATATTCAAGGACAAAATGCCGTGCCGAAGGAAACGCTTTGAAGGTGCAGAACAAATCTGGGTACCCTCGGCGCCGGCGCAAGATGGAAAGCTTTCTATTTGGGTGAAACATCCTCGTGACGACAAGGAAGAAGCAGAGCTGGCTCGCGAGATCGAACGACTAAAACTCAGGAAGCGACTTCGTCGCGAGAAGCGACTTCTTACCCAGAAGCAAGTACTTCCCCAGGAGCATGTTCTTCCCCAAAAGCAAGTTCTTCGCAAGAAGCGGATGCCCAAAGCTGCAGCTCCCGTGTTGGGCTTAATGTCAATGCCAAAGCCGAAGCCAATATCGGCAAGGTTGGAAAAGCTGAGGCTACTCGCGTTGAAGGAAGGATGGAGGAGATCGGAGAGGGTGGAGGAAAAGAGGTTGAAGACTTTGAATGAAATCGCAGAGGCGGCGAGAGAGCCGGAGCCGGAGCCAAAAGCAAGAACGCTGAAGCCGAAGGCAAACGAGCCAAAGCAAAAGGTAAACCCATCGCTTCATTAGGATTCACAGGGTATGAGAAATTGACATGACCCCAGGCCGTGGCGAACGCCACACCAGAGAAACAGCCTCCGACCTCTCACTCCAACTTGCCGATACAGCCAAAGCTCGAACATTCACCCGAACCTGAGCTGAAATACCATCCAGAAGCTCCGCAGCCTTCACGAACTTCGCAAACTTCAAGAACAAAGGTGGCTCTTGAGGCTCAGATGGCTGAGATGAACGCATTGAGAGATAAGGCACGAGAAGATGAGTTGGAGAAGAAGGCGTTGCGCGAGCTCACGGATGTTTTGATAGAACAACAGCAGAAGTCAAAGGATCGGAACAATCAGTTGAAACAGAAGCTGAGGCCGACGAAGAAGTTGTTAAAGACGAAGGCGGATACGGGCATGAGGACTGAGGATTTGGAAGCAAGGCAGAAGAATCTGATGGAGAAATTGGGTTTGCTGAAGTAGGTGGCATAGCTGCTGGTAGAGATGAGCACTTTTAGATCTGGGTTATCTGGTCACGGATTATGGGCTGCACGGGGAGTCAATTGGCGTATGGATGAGGACTTCAATGATACTTCGGGTAAATTGCCTTTGAGAGAGCGATGGAGGATTTAAAAGGGGTTTATTTAGAGCCGTTGGCCAAGCAATGAAGACTGCCCCGCCTTTCTGATCACATGTCTTCGCGAACTTCTCAAACGTGCTTGCCAGATTCGTTCCACTTTATTTCGGGACCTCGAACAACTGAATTTGGCAGAAGCAACAACACTTGACTTGACTCACTGCCAGCAAGCAGGCAAGACACACACATACTTACTTCTCTCCTCTTCTTCTCCACTAAAACTCCCAAATTCTAGACATCCGCGCCCAATTCCCCTCCTCCTCCCCCTCCTCCGCCCCCACCTCCCCTCTCATTGCACCACGCACGGCCACACAAAATGACCAAGTGCAGCCGTAACAAGTTTCCCGGGGCGGAGAGTCTCCACAAAGGCGGTATCACCATCTGGGTCTCTCATCCTCGCGACAGGATAGCAGAGCACCGCTTGGTGGATCAGCTGCAGAGAGACATGCTAAACAGACCACCAAGGAGGAGTACCCAGGAAAAGAAGAGGGAGACGCGCCGCGCTGTACAGAGCGTTCCGGCGCCCAGTTTCTATCATGATCTACGAGGTCCAATGCCAGCCTCTCCCTATCATGTCCCACAAGGATCAATTCCTGCCTCTGCGAGGCTATTGACGACGGATCCCAGAGTCTTCAACGCCCCGACTGGGCCACGGCAATTGGCATCAACGAACCAGATGACTGGGTTGGCGCCTGCTGGGCCAAGAGTACGGGATCCTCATGTCATGTTAGATTCACCGGCACAGGCTATGCCACTATCCGCAGGCCCTTCAATCTCTCCAGCCCATCTATCTCACGCTGCGGGACCCAGCGAGCACTCTCATCCTTCGAATCAGCCGGTCAATATGTCTATACTTGATCGGCTGGAAGGTCTCCTTCACCCAGCGCCCCAACTTAAGCTGTCTCAGAAACCCCCAGCAGAAGACGAGGTCAAGAGCACCTCAGCTTCCTCCGAACAAGCTTCCGCTACCTCCATTTTCCCTGTCTCAAATCCCTTTGCAGAAAAGAAGCAAACACTCATGGAGCTCAAACAAAAGGTCTTCTCATCAGCCTCTCCCAACCAACGCTCCGATGCCACCGAACCCGGCGAGATCAAAGAGAGCCCCCATCGATCAATCCCCCATTCTCACTCCAATCCCATCTTCTTATCCCCACCAGCCAGCCGCTCAAATTCCTCCCACAGCGAAGAAGGCACTGAACGTCGTCAAGCAGCCTTCTGGCGCGACGCATGGGAGAAGCAGAACAAGGAGATTAAGCATCTTAGGGAATTGCGGATATTGAAGGATAGAGAATTGGCAGCGTTGAGCGAGATGTTGAATACGAGCCAGGAGAAAAATAGTGTTTTGGAGAAGAGGAAAATGGCTGCGTTGAATGCGCTTGGGTTCCAGATGTGAATTTACTATGGGGGTTTGGGAGTTTGTTTGAGTAAAGGAGTTTTGGAGATATGAGGATTCGAAAATATGATGGGCCCATCATGGATAGGTACTCTATGGCGTTATAAATGCTCTGGAGGAAGAATTGGCCTGGCGTTGGGGACGTGATATGGCTGGATGCGAAGATACCCATCGATTTATATAAGCCTGAAGGCTTCATATCAGGTGAATAGTTGTACGATACGTCAGATTGCTTTACTGAAAGCTGGCTCAAAAATGAAAAGAATTCACACGAGATACATTCTTCGAGTATCCCACTTCTGAACTCTATAACACTATATCATGCTAAGCTTGCCCATACCAGACATACGATCGAATATCAAGCAACTTCCTCGCAGCTGCAGCAGCTGCCTTGGTCTCCAAAACCCAACCCTCTTACCCCTACTTATACACACACCAAATCCCCCCCTTCCAGCCTATTCCCAATCCTTACCTTTCAAACTACCTTTCAACCCTCAACCTCTTGCTATCAACCTCTCATCCTCTCATCCTTGATTTCTAATCCTCATCCTCATCTACTCCTACACTGCGGACCCGCTCGCTCGCTTCCGACCAATCCTACCAAGTGTATATGATCAACCAATCCAAATCCTCTTCCCTTCCATCTCCTCTCCTCTCCCCTCTCCTCCCAGCTCGTTCTTACTTCCATCTCGATCCCCGTTTCGATCTCCAACCGTCTCGCCCATCATCAAAACCAGACCACCAAACCCCCCTAAATCCGCTATTTGCTATTTCGCTACTTGCCATTTCAATTGCCTTGTAAGGCAAAGGGATGGGATAAGATGTGATAACATGTGATAATAGAGTAGGTTACGGAGGAAGGTGGTGCGTGTGATGAGGTCATGTGAAGTAGAGGGAAGTAAAAGGGGGAAGTAAACGGAGAGTATAGAGACCGACCGATCGACAAACTCCTGTTGGTTTATGAGGACTTTGTTCGGTGAGTGGGAGTAGAGACTCGAGAGGGCTATAGTGAAGTGGGCTGGAGGCTGGACTCGACTGGACTGGACTGCCATTAGCGAGTGAGGGACCAAATATAGAAACGGATATAAAAGGTTAGTCTCATAAAATAAGTCCTTAGATTGGATATATAGTATCACTCAGTCACTTCGCCAGACAAACACGAGTATATAGTATCAATCCATCACAACTATATTCTCAACTACTACCAACTAGCTAGCTACAACCTAATACACTGTAGTGAAGTATCCTACAAACGTAGTAGTAATATTCACCCAACCACCATCTAACCAAAATCCCTCCCTCCCCTCTTTGCCTCATCATAAGGTACTTTTCCACAAAATCCAACCCCGCCGTAAAAAACGTCCCACTCCACTAGCAAGAAAGAGCAGAAACAAGGTATCTCTTCATCACAAACATAAACTTCGTAAAAAAAAAGGTTCCGGCTCAAGCGAACCTGAACCCCGTCCCCTGATAAACAATAAGGTATAAAAATATAGATATAATAGAAAATGTAGGTATAAGTATTTTCCCCCGCCAAGAATACATAATCCGTATATAAAGGTAACATGATAAGTAAAAATATAAAGTAAAGGCATAAAAAGAAGAAGAAAAGGCATAAAAAGGGTGTAGGTATCATCTCGTAACGAGAAGAATTCTGAGTGTTGATTGCGCGCTGCTCCGAAGCCAGGTACTGTACAATTGGCTTGGAGAGGTGTCGAAGCCAGGTAGGCGATAATATAAATTACGTGTGTCCAGACGTATTAGGTGATAAGTAATGACAAATAGTGATGAGAAGATAATAGCGTTTGTTTCGGGCGATGTGCCGTGGGGTTTGCATTCGAAAATCAGGAAAGATATGTCGGTATTCCAATCTTATAGGAAATAGGTAGCGGCGACGGCAAGCAGGGCACCGAAGAAGGTGCTGCCTGACACAAATGTCGATCCAGCTCCGCTATGCTTGTTGGTTGGGCTTGCCATGGTGCTCAATGCAGTTTTGTTCGAGGCTGAGCTGCCTAAGTTACCAGTGGCCATTGGTGTGATGGCAGCTGTGGAAGTACCGTTTTGGAACAGAACATGAGGGAGGTTGCTGGCTGTTACGGAAGAGTATGTGGAGGAGGAGGTAGTAGTGTTGATGCTGGCCGATGACGTTGTCAAGACTGAAGATGAGCTAGAGCTGAGAATGAAGCTGCTGGAGGTGGTACTCGAAATTGTGCTCGAAGTGGTGCTGGGGGCCGAAGATGACGACGAAGATGAACTAGATGATGTCGATGTGGAGGTCGGGCTGGGCTTGGAAGAGCTGGAGCTGGAGGTTGAGCTGCTAGAAGTCTTTGAGGTCGATGTGGACGATGGGGTAGGAGTTGGAGTAGATGAGGGCGATGATGAAGAGCTTGGAGGACTGGAACTTGAAACCGCTTTGGAGGGTGACGAACTCGATGACCCAGATGAACCACTGCCGGACCCCGAGTTTCCAACTTCAAAGACCTCAATGACGGCCTTTCCACCCTTGGGCACAGTAGCGACACAGAAGCTGGTACCTCCCGCTCCAGTGCTTGCTTCATTGCTGGTCACAGTTCCAGGCTTATTGACAGATGGGTCAATAGAGCAGGGTAGACCATTGCAACCTCCACCAGGGCAAGTGATGTTGAGACCAAAGGTGGGAGTCGTTCCAGCAAGCGAAGATGCCATGAAGATTGGGTTCCAGTCAAGCTTAACAAAAGTATTGCCAGAGCTGTCAGTGTTGGCTCCTGAGACATATGGAGACCAGTTCCCATGTGGGTTTGAATCGCTGCCCCAAATGCACGCATCATCAGTGCTAATTCCGGGAGGGTTGACATAATAACTAGGAGATGTTAGTCAAGACTCAGACATGTCAACAAATTACTTACTGAGCTGCGGTTTCACACCAGTAGGTGGTATCTGGTACAGCCAATACAGCATGGTTTTCAACGTAGGTAGGAATCAACATGGCTTCGTTCCCCGGTAGGACAGTCTGGCAGAAAGAAACGCCCGAACCACAACTGTTCTGGACTGAAACGGTGCCGGTTCCATCAACACACCAATCGTTGTCGGTAAACGGTTTCTGGATTTGACCATTATTGTCGCAGTACGCGCCACCATTCTGCAAAAGATCAGTCACAATTCCTCTATAAAACGAGTCTTCGCACTAACCATGGACATGGGGTAAGTATATGAGGTGGCTGATTTGTCCCACTGTGCCATTACTTTGCCTGGTGGACAAGCATACGGACAGTAACTCCCAGGAGTGCAGGATTGATCGGGACTCATGGCCCACCCGCCATTACTTGCGCCAGGCACAGAAACCAAGCCAGCGTTTGTGGGAAACTCGCAAGTCCCACGCTTCTCCAATGCGTTTTCGACGTTTTCAACATTTGGCGACGCATGTCTCTTGTGTTGGTGGTTGTGTGCCAAATGCGACAAGCCATGACCATGCTTTGCGTCGCAAGGTACGGACAGAAGCAAAACGGCGGCGCCAATGGCGGACTGGATATCCAAAAGCTTCATCTTGTGTATGGTAATAGGTATCTGTTAAGGGGCCAGATGTTGGCGTGTTGGATGATATCGGGGGTCGCGTGGTACGTAGTCTGATGTCAATTGATAGATGGCGCGCGGTGAGTAAAGTGTTATTATACGTGAAGTATGCTGGTGAACTTTCGCAATGATATCAAAGGCATATGATGGAAACGAATGACTTGGGTGAGGGTATTACGGTATTGGTGACTGGTAACGAATGTGATGGCAAACAGCCAGAGAGAGTGTGGGGAGTGAAAAGCAAAGGCAAGCCAAAGGCAAGGGAACGGAAGTTGAAGTACGAGTTTGCTTTGCGGAGAGAGCAAATGCAGGCTAACAGGCTGGAGAGCAGGAGGGGTGGGGTCCCTGCCGCGCTCTGTGAAGGGAAATTGGCATCAGAGATGTCCAATCATCGTCGAGAGGCTAAGAAACATCCTTACTGCATACAGCATGCGTTCCTGCATAGCAGGACTGCATTGAGATTAGCTCAGAGCTAGAGCTAGGGATAGGTGCTTAAACCATCCTGTACCTGGCGCTTGTCCTGTTGGAGACATGTAGGATGGGGGCGGTTATATTAATCCCCGGCAAGGAACCAATCAAAGCCCTGCCATCTGTGATTCCTCGGAGGATCGTGATTTCGCACAACTGCCAGTGTTCAGATGAAATTGGGAAGATGGCAGCGACAGATATCGCGAGTAGTGTAGGCCATTCTGTAGAAAATAGGAGTCGAGAATTACAACTCCTATCAATAGGCGCTGTGCAGTCTTCCTTTATTACTGACCTCCTCATTGGACATGCAATACAGCAGGAACTCCTTCTATTCTTCTATGATGGTGGCTTGCTTTCCCCATACTGATAGAACCCCTATCGATACGTTGATAGTGATAAGAAATAAGCATTACAGGGAAGAAAAGCCATTTGCGGAGGCGAAAGGCTTCTGTCAGGCAAGAGAAAGCCACCAAAGTAAGGGTCACACGTGGACACGTGCCATGAAATGATCCAAAGCCAGGGAAGAGAGCACGCATTTGCCAGCGAACACATGTATTACTGGGATCTATTGTGTAAAGGTATACTCCATGCAATGCAAGGCGACAGTCACAGTTTGTGTATTGGGTTTCCCATAACGTCATGCTGTGATTCGTTTGCCACCATGCCCCAGTAATATACTCACGTGCCGCCGCGTTGATTGGCCAAACCAATTGCTGTAATTGCGTCAGTGAGGCTATTCATCATCCGCCCCTCACTTCCATTTTCTATCGAAGCAACCAATGTCTGCACCACAGATCCCTAACCTTCTAGCCTCACGAGGAGGGCCACGGTCACGGGGTGGCCGAGGCCGAGGTCGAGGCGGCGGCTCTACTCATGCTCAAAACCGCAAAGATCTCGATGTCCAGGCCACCGATACAGATGCTGCAGTGTCACGTCTCAGCGCCGTCTCCCTGGGATATTTCAATGACCCCTCTGCAACCTACTTTGTGAATGGTGCAGGCACACGGCGATTGCCCATCATCAACCGAGGTACCATGTTACAGCCAGACTCACCCCATTCTTCACTAACATTTGCGCAGGAACATATACCAGAACCACTGCTCTCGACATCCTTATCAATGCCTTCCTCTCCGAATCGAATGATACCCCTCCGCAGAAAAGGCAGATAATATCTCTAGGTGCAGGCACCGATACACGATATTTCCGACTACGCGCCACAAACAAGCATCGCAACCTGATATACCACGAATTCGACTTCCCCTCCGTCTCCACCACCAAATCGCGCATCGTAGCAAGCAATGAGTCATTATCGAAAGGCGATGGAAATGCGACACTGTTCGTAGAGCCCAAGAAGCCTACCGAATCAGACTCTGATCCAGATCCCGAATGGGGCTTTCGAGACCTCAGGGAGGGAGAATCGGAAACAATTTATTGTTGCCATCCCCTTGATCTCCGGCGGCTCCCTTATGCGCCGTCGATGAAAGAATTGAACTCCTTCCACGGCATCCAAAGCGACATTCCAACACTCCTCATATCAGAATGCTGTTTATGCTATCTGGAGACCGATAATGCGCGAGACGTTGTCAAGTGGTTCGCAGATCGAATCCCGTCTCTGGGTATTGTATTGTACGAGCCGATTGGAGTTGATAGTCCGTTTGGGCAGACGATGGTTGCGAATCTTGCCGCTAGGAATATTACTATGCCTACGGTGAAGGTTTATAAAAATCTACGGGATCAGAAAGATAGGTTGTCTGAAGTGGGCTTTACAGATTCAGATGGAGGTCAAGGAGGAGAAACTATAGAGCGGATTTGGGACCAGTGGGTATCGCCTGAGGAGAAAGAGAGAGTTGATAGCCTGGAAGGCTTGGATGAAGTTGAAGAGTGGCAAGTGATGGCTCGACACTACGCGGTCGTTTGGGGTTGGAGGGGTTCAGGTTGGGACAGTTGGAAAGAACTTCTCTAAGGAAGATGGCTGATCAAAATCGATTTTGTCGGGATCTCACCGCGCCCCTGAATCTGTAAAAAGCAGGCAACCATGGAAAGCTTAACGAAATTACGCCCAAGTCGAGAATATTCGTTAATACAATCTCAATGCTTGTTTTATGGAAAATTAGATTGGGGGAAATTAGGAGAAATCGATATCTATAAGTACGGAACGGTGGGATCATGCATCTGAATCACGATCAAAAATGCTGCTACGGAGTGCACTTCAATAGGCATTGTTCGAGGCAACGCACACATTCCTTTCGATAGGCTTACTACATTCCCTACGTCGCCTTATCAACCAGAACCTCATGTAGATTTTGTTTTCTTCATGAGCCCTGCACTTCATTCTTTTCCTCCTTGTGGTATTTCCTCTGCAGAAATAATGACTTCATGGATAATGACTCCAAGTTTTTCAAAATTCCGGCATATCGTCCTTTCTATATTGTTGATACTTGGCCCCAGCACAACAGCAGCTAGCATATACAGCTTGGATACCAAGTTAGCAGGATTATCGTTCTTTGACAATTTCAATTTCATCACAGTAAGTAAATTATGAAAACCTGCCACTTCTACCATCTTCATCTTTTATCCCTCACAGAAGTTAACCATGATTCAAGGGTCCCGATCCAACACACGGATTCGTCGAGTAAGTTCCACTCTATGAATTATTCCCCCAAGAACTAACAGCATCCAGCTATGTTAGTGCCGCGAAAGCTGCTACCTTGGGCCTCGTCGCCCCTCTACCAAACGGTGCCGTGTACATAGGCGTTGATCACTGGACGACTCTCTCCACTTCGGCCACTGGACGAAAAAGCGTGAGGATCAGCTCCAAGAAATCGTGGACACATGGATTGTTCATTGCAGATATCGCGCACATGCCCGGCGGGATTTGCGGCACTTGGCCTGCATGTGAGTTTTAACTTTTACATGGAACTATCCTGGTTAAACCTAAATTTTTGTATCAGATTGACTCGCTGACTTCCCTACAGTCTGGTCGTTTGGCCCGGATTGGCCGAATTCGGGGGAGATTGATGTGTTGGAAGGCGTTAATAGCAATCATGATAATCAGATGACCCTACACACGTCAGTATATCCAATATATATCCTATTTAAATTTTTGGAGTGCTAAATTTGCCCAGCTCTTCCAACTGCACCATCGCAGGCACCGGACAAACCGGCACTCTGTTGACCGAAAACTGCGACGCCAATGTAAACTATAACGCCGGATGCTCCAGCACTTCCTCCACTTCCTCCTCGTACGGCGCCCCGTTCAACGCCAATCTCGGCGGCGTCTATGCCACTGAATGGACGGCTCAATATATCAAAATCTGGTTCTTCCCGCGCTCGAGCATCCCGCTAGACATCTCACTCGGCCTCCCTGATCCCGAGTCCTGGGGTACTCCGCAGGCGAACTTTCAAGGTAGCTGCGATATCGATAGGCATTTTAAGGACCACAATCTTGTTTTCGATACTACGTTTTGTGGGGATTGGGCGGGGAATGTTTGGAGGCAAGATGAGGGGTGTGGGGGGAAGGCGGAGACGTGTGTTGATTATGTTGCGGGGAATCCGGGGGCGTTTGTAGATGCGTGAGTATTTTACGAGGATTGTGTGGGGGTATGTGCTAAGTGTGACATTTAGGTATTGGATTATCAATTCTGTAGAGGTCTATACGGCAGGGCCGGCAGCTGCATCGACTTGGACGAAGGCTGATAGTTCGACAAGTGGCTCGATATCTATTAGCACCACCTCTGCATCTATTAGCAACACATCTGGATCGTCAACTGCCAATAATACATCTAGCGCATCTTCTACTAAGACGAGTTCTCCATCCACGGAAGCACAAACCTCTTCCGCGCCATCCGTTACGTTAATTCCAAGATCTGAACCAACGCAACAAACCTCACCATCTCTACTCAAAGCTACTTCAACATCCAGCACCCCTTCCCCTTCCAACTCCCCCCACGGCCGGCTGGTGGGGGAGGGGGAGGGGAGTGAGAGTTGGAAGGTGGATGTGAGTACGGTGCAGGGGGTTTTGTTGCTTTCTGCTGTTGTGGAAACGAGGACAGTGGAAACGACTCCTGCGGCAAAAGGCAGCATAATCACAGCACCCTCTTCACCGAGCTTTAGCAACAGCACGGTTAAAACGCCCCCTATCTCCACACACACAACTTCCCTATCAAGCGTCACTCCCGCATCTTTAGTTCTCGGTGTAGGAATGGCCGGAACCTCCCCTTTCTCACTCTCACTCTCACCCACACAACCACATCCACAATCCTATATCACCATTCTCACCAGTAAGCCCCCACCTCTCCCCCCTTTCCCACTCAATCATCTTCGCATGCGGCATTCCTCCCTTCCTAACCCCTCAGCACAGTCAGCAAGACAAACTAACATCCTCGCACAGCTACATACATCGACCTCTGCACCTGCTCCGCATCCACCCCAACAACCCACACCATCACCTCAACCCTCACCCTCTCCCTTCCTCCCCACCCTAGCCACACCCTCCTCTCTAATTCCTACTCCACAAGCACACCGGCCCCGCAGATCCCCATGCGCACAACCACCAAAACATGCGCCAGTTGCGGGGAGTCGGGAAACAGGCAGACGTTTATCCTTACGCTGCCGCTGCCGCTGCAGCAGGCGAGGAGTACGGGGTGGGGGGTGTGGAGTAATAGCAGTGCGAGTGCGAGTACTGTTCTTCCTGTGCGGGTTTTGACGGATGGACAGGTTGTTTTTGTGTCAGCGGCTACGGTTATGGAAGAGGAAGAGGAAGCTGTGCATTCGCATCAAGTGCATACGCATCAAGCTGTGCATAGCCATCAAGCCGTGCATTCGCATCAAGTTTTGCTTACTGCTACGGAGACAGTAATGCCTGTTATAGCTACTGTAAGCGCAGGTGGAGGCTTAGTAAGTGGAGGAGGTGGGAAAGAAGGAGGCGGACAAGAAGGAGGCGGACAAGAAGGAGGGGGATAGAAACGGTGCTAACGGCTGAAGGGAGAAGGAATCGGCTGTTTAGCTTTGGTGGTGTGATTGCGTTTTGGGGCTGCTGTGCTAGTTTTGTGATGTGAGATAGGGGAGTGAAAGAAGAGAGAAAGAAGGTTGTAGGAGGGGGAAGTGAAGGGATGTGGAAGGCA
>QGMI01000317.1:0-37400 GCA_007821535.1 Lachnellula occidentalis
AGTTCCCTATAACGTAAAGTATAATTATATCCTAAGTACTAAATGCCCTTAGAGCGAAGAAGAGCTTTAGATATAATATTAATATAAAAACTATTTACTATAATAATATTTTCTAATCTTAGGTTTTAAGTACCCTTGCTATTTAGTCTAGTAAGGAGGTTCTTGAAGACCCGAGTACTACGACTAGCGACCTCTAGATAAGAGGTGCCTACTTTAATATAGTCATTATAGCAAGCTTCCTTAAAGGATCTAGGCTTAAGAAGGTTCTTATTATTAACCAAATAGGTAGTACTATAGTTATCTATTAGAGTACTATCGGAAAGAGCATAATATGAGAAATTAAGTATTAAATAGATACTAATATTATGTTTAGATTACTTAGAAATAAGAAGTAGGTCTAGAACTATAATATTAATATTACTTAGAAATTTTGGATTAGTAGAATTAGATTTCATAGAGTTAGTCTTTTCAGGTTTCGCTACTCTATTAGATTTTTTAGCTCCTTTTTTAAGTAAAACCTTATATTTTTTCTCAAGGGCAGGTTTTAGCTATTTCTACTTTTTTTTATAAAGTCGTATTATAATATTTTCTACATTTTCTAGAAATCTCTTTTTAGTATCTATTACTACTCGTTCTAGGATATAACATTCCTCTAGCTTCTATAGATACTTATTATTCAGGTTTCCTTTATAGGGGCATTCCTACTATTTAGCCTTTAGCTTCTTTCTTTTGTCTAGTTTACTAGTAGTAGTATTATTAGGATCGTCGCTTTAGTCTCTAAGAGTAGCATAGACTCCGTCTCCTTATTTATTAATAAGTTGATTTTTAATAGCAAGAATCTAGAATGCTATACTATAAGCCTTAATAGAATATAGCTCCTTACTAAGATTTGACTTGATAGTAAGGGACTCTATCTCCTAGGTACTTTAGGAAGGAGCTAATTTATTAATTGCTTTTAGGAAGTCCTTAGTAGTAAGATAGCCTTCTATATCTAGAATGCCTTAGGTTCTAGCTTCTAAATATGCCTTATGCTATTATTTATACTATATAAGAGGGTTGACTCTCCCTCCCTTAGCTTAGTTGAGTACTCTATAGTAGTCCTCTTATATAGTTTATATAATGACTTCTTAAGTAAGAGTAAGATTTCATTTAAGTAGTTAAATAATATTTTAGAAGTTAGGAACTACTCTATTAGGCTTTATATCAAGTTCTATAATAATAGCGTTTAGTTCTAATAGTATAATATTTTTAGTAATCTAAGTCTATATCAGCTAGTATTAGCTATAATCATTAGCCTAATCTACCTTAAGAATAGAATACTCCTTTTGATAGATTAAGTATTATCTCTTAATATCTTTAAAGGTTATTTTAAGGCGTCAAGTAGGTTTTAGATTATTAGTATTATCTATAGTTGTAGCTTTAGTAGGATTAGTAGCTATAGAGGATATTAGAGCTTTATTATTAGAAAGCGTAGCTCTATTATTATTTTCTTTAGCTATTTAGGCTATAGTAGTAGTATAGTTTTATCTTTAATCTTTCTAGTTAAGTTTCTTAAGTAAGTATTAGTTTTCTCGTCTCTAGTCTTCTAATTCGATTAACTTATTAAGAGTATATAGTCGTATTAGAGGATATATAAGAAGGTTACTAGAGTCTTAGGCATTAGGGTTAATAAAGTTCTATATTCCTTATACCTTAGAATTAATATAGAGCGTACTATAGAACTTTGACTAACTCTATTGATTATAGAGGAAGGCTTTATCGGTAATAGGTCTGTCTTTATTTATAGTAATAGTAATATAAGGTTTAGAATGAAGTATATAAAGTAAAGGGTATAAATAATGATTGATTCTATAACTATAGATTTAAATTTGGAAGCAATTGATGCTAAGCCGGGCTTATAACAATCACGTAGTATAGTGAATTAGGATTTAGCATATAAAGTGAAGTATAAAGTAGGTGAGAATGTAATTGTTATTAATCTAAAGAGAGAAGAAAGAAAGATTAAAGAAGGTAATCGAAAAGCTAGTTATATACATGATTCAGCTTAGATAAGTACCTTAGAGCTAGGTCCTACCTATACTCCTACTCTATAGTCTCACATAGTGCCTTTGTACCGTGATAATAGTTTAATTCTTTCTATTATAATTGATATAGTAATAGATAATACCTAGTAATACTATATGGTTTGGCGAAGTCTATAGATTAAATAAGAAATGGACTTTTAAAAGCATATGCCTTAAATCCTCCTTTAGCTATAACTTCTACTTTTTATAAATAGTTATTACCTATCCTTAAATTATATTAGATATTATAAGAAGTAGCATTTTAATTATTAAGTAGATAATACTAAGAAGCTTAATAAAGAAGTTATTTACTATAAGACTAAAGGAAAGCTAGCAAATTATAATAAATATAACTATTATATTAATAAAAGGCTAGGCTATAAATTAGTAAGCAAATAAGATATATTATCTAGCCTTAATTTAGTAGGTCTCGTTTTAAGTAATAGGTTTATCTTTCCCTTTCCTATTTAGGTACTCTTTAGATACTTAATATTACTTTAATAAATGGCCTAATTTAATATTAAAGTTATCGCTTTTGCTAGTAATAAATTGCTCCTTATTTAGATCCTTATAGTAATACACGTAGTAGACTAGCCATTAAGTCAGCCATAATTAAGTCACCTTATTAGTTGAAGCTTTTAGCATCAGTTAGTCAATTGAGATCCTAAAATAAACAAGTCAGTCAGTTGCTAATTTTCTAATCAGTCGCTGATCAGCTAATAGGTAGTAAAATCATTAATAATAGGGTGCTTCTAAGGCTTATTTTTAAGGTTTTAAGGGGGGGATTTGACGAGTTTTAGCGTAGAACGGCCTAATATGGCCTAAGATCTAAGGTTTTCATGCCTGCACGTCCTACGCCCCAAGGCTAGTAGGGCGTACTAAGCCTATTTAGTCTTCGCACATAGTTGTACCCCCGCAATATCAACTTTCTTACTCTATTTTTAATTATATGTCTACTTATTATTATATAGTCTAGCTTCTATAGCTTAATATTATTAGATATATATTCTAAATAAGCTATAGCATTAGGGATACTCTAAGAGGTAGTAGAGAAGTAGGGTAATAGCATTTAGGAGTCATTCTATATAAAATAGTATATCTTCATATATATTTGCTAGGACCCACATCAGATTAGCGACTGATCAGCTGTAATCATTCAGTTAGTCAGTTGCCTCCTAGATCATCAGTTAGTCAGCTGCTCTCTCCTACTTAACTGATGACTGACTGACTGACTTATTGGCTGGCCTGATATGTAGGCCTAAACAATTCTACTATATTGCTACTTACCTTTCTAATTAGTAGACTTGCTAGCTTAAATTAATTTAAATAAATACTAAGGCTATATATACTAGGCGCTAAACTTTAAAGGTTTTATATGATATAGGTCGAATTTAATAAACTAGATCGATTTATAAAGCACCTTATACTCTTATAGGACCTACTTAAAAACGACTTCAAATATAGTATTATTTATAACTAAAGCGGCGAAGGTTTTATAAGTGATTAGTACTAGTTTTAGAAGTAATATTAGGGCTAGTCTAGTAGGAAGAGGAATATTAGGGGGAGGTAGCATTATAGGCCTAATAGCGATTACTTTATCATTAGCTTCATCATTACTAGGGTTTACTCTAGTAGAGTTTCTAGTACTACGATAGACAAAGGCTTCTATGGTAGTTTAAAGCAATATAAGGTAAGATGAGAATAGAGATTATAATCTTAATTTAAGTTAAAATAGTAATGATTTATGTGCCTTTTATGCCTTATCCTTATAAAACCCACTTTGAAATCCTTAAATCCGACCTATTAGAGAGCTAGCAGGCACAACCCTTACTAGTTTCTATAAATGCTAGTAAGCTCTCTACTATAAATCAAGCTAGAAGGATTAGAATAGAGAGATGAGGATATACTCTAGAGTAGAGGGATGTGGAGAGCTCTCTACTCTCCTATCCAAGTTGGCGGGATAGGAGATTTGATACGCTGCTGCGGGATTTGTAGCAAAGAATGCCAAACCGCCGCGGCGTTGCGGAAACACGTCAAGACGCATTTGATGGATAACGAGTCGGTTGCGCCAGCAAAGAGACGTGGGGGGCCCATGTCGAATCTGTAGAAGAGGCAGATCGAAGAGCAGTTCCGGACCGGTCAACAACCGGTTGATGAGCCAGAGCGTACATTCGCTGGAAGTGAGGGAAGAGGCGAGGGGGAGGAAGTGCAGGTAGAAGCGTTTGAGTAAGTACTTATAGCTAGTCTCTATCAGTCTCTAACCATTTCTAAACTAGTTCACCAACCCGCCGCCGTCACTGCCACGAGATTGCCGCGGGCCACACAGGGACTGCCGAGATACTGAAAAAAGAGGAAGAGAGCTAGTAGGGTATTGAGAATATTCTTGCCGTTACTAGCTAGTATCAAAGGATCGTTCACATCTTGCTGAGAGCGAGAGTGGGTTCCGGATTCAGGAGGTAGTATGGCTGGCCGTACCAATCCCACTTTAGCGCCAAGCATAGACGGGAGAGACGATGGGGGAGGTGGACTCGGGTAGGCTTTGACAATTACCTGGAAAGTTGTTTCGAATGTTCAGCGACGAAGGATATAGTTCTCAATGAAGGCACTGAGCTGCTGTTCCGTCCTCGGGAGTCATTCATGATTATCTCGTACACCTGGCATGGCGTCGGTGTCACTAGCACAATTGACCTCAATGTCAGGGCCTCTAGAGCAGCTTCCTAGCTAGCTTTCACCGTCAATCCTCTACACCCCCACAATATGACCTTCACAGAGTCAAGTCCACACAGACCCACGTCTCTCTTACGTGACAAAAGAAGCTGGTGTATGCTGTTACGTGCGCGAATAATATCCTCTTCATGAGCCTGTTGATATTGTTTCTGTGAAAGACTTTGAAATCATAGCTTGATCAGGTTGCATTCCAATACCTCTCTTTAATCCACGGACTGGAACCTGATATGTTCCCACATCAGTTTGTATTCACGTGATCTTACATTTCCACGGCCAGGCTGCTATCCAGAGAAAATAACAACATGGTTGTCTGACTGTTGTTTCTGAAATCAAGCGGCCCTATTCTAGGAATATTCCTCTGCGGGAATAGTGATTGGCACGCCTTGATTCACCCAGTTGTGACTATCCAAAACAACTTTTGTAACATTTGTATGAGATCAATTCTATATGGAATAATTCCATTGTACTTTTCATGTCAAGTTGTGGCTCCTAAACCAGAACAATGTTGCACTTTGAAGTATAAATAAATAAAGGGGGTTCGCTTAGGCGCATGTGGGGTAAAATGCTCTGCCACTCGCGCTAATAACTCCCAGCCACCCACCCCAGCCTTCTCTGAATATCTCCAATGAATCACTGGCACTGATGCACTGACAGTACCACTGCCACGTGTTAAGGTCTCGGGGTGTAGAAATACCCCCACTCAGGTTTGTGAAGTTCCCTACATTGTCAATACAGGAATGCCTTTCATACCACATACCCCCGAGTCTCTCCTTCCTCGATCCGACTCCAAGAATCCAGCATTTACATGTGGAGGGGTCACCTCAAATGGACGGCCATGCCGAAGAGCTCTTTCTCAAACACCACAATCCTCCCCGAGCCCGAGTCCGCGAACACCGAACGCAGAAGCGTTCTGCTGGCAGCATAGAGATCAGGCATCAGTACACATACCCTCTCCACAGAGGCCGGGGGCAATTCGAGAACGGTCAAGCATTGAGACATTAGTTGATCGATTGAATTTGCTGGAGGTTCCAGAGAAGAAGGGACCACGCCGCTCATCACAGCCTGGCGCAGAGAAACAATCAAAGAGCCGGCCAGAAAAGCGACGGCCCGACGACATACGGAAACCACAGCTGAAACAGAGCAGTCTTGCGTTGTTCTGCTGCTTCGCAACCCCCACGGAGAATACAAAGGCACCCAGACCCATTAAGAGCAATGACGGGCCTCCGCAGAAACGCTCCACCATACCCGCAAACGTCCAGCACAAACAGAGACTGCATCGACCATCAATTGCCCGAGACCCCTCCTCCCGAACAGGAGAATTCATGTCCCTGATACCCCCATCAACCCCTCCTCAAACCGCCGCTCTACTCCTTGCCGAGCTAGCCAAACCGTTTTCCGAACTCGACGATGAAGGCTTCATATACATGTTCTGGCTTACACCTGAAGGTCTCCCAGCAGAACCTCCTTCCAGAGCAGCTTCTACTCTCCTCGCACCTCCGTCGAAACCCATTCCCGGTCACAGACGAACTTCAGATGTCCTCAACACCTTCGCTTCGACAGTCCCCAATGCTTCGAACAAGAAAACAATGCTTCTGAAAATTGGCAGAGCGCAGAACGTGCAACGGCGGTTGAACCAATGGACACGGCAATGCGGCTACAACGTGTCACTCATCCGCTACTATCCGTACCACCCGAGTCCTTCAGGCACGAGTGTGAATGAGCCGCCGAGAACGCCGAGGAAGGTCCCTAATGTCAATAGGGTGGAAAGGCTGATCCATATTGAGCTGGCTGGGAAAAGGGCACAAGATGGCGGGAAATGCGGGGCGTGTGGGAAAGAACATCGAGAGTGGTTCGAGGTCGATGCGAATCGAGATGGCGTGGCAGCTGTTGATGAGATTATTCGAAGGTGGGCTGACTGGGTGGAGAGAGAGACGTCGAGATGATTCAAATTCTGCGTAATGCCATTAAGCGTTGCTTCCGTCAAATGTTTTGTTTCCACAAGTGAACAAATTGCGAATACCCCATCCACGAAATTAATACTTTCTTCCATGAGTTTAAGTTGCGAACTTCTTGTTTGCTGCAATTTTCGTTACAATCTTGATTCAGTTGAAGGGCTGTTTCAGACATGGTCTGGAAAGTGATAGGCAAGGTACTTCCTCCGTCGTCGCTTTCTCCTTCCTTTCTCTTTTGTGAAAGTGCTGATTTTTTCTCTATCTATCTAAAAGAGTGCTGATCAAATTGGCTACTGGACCGATGAAGCACATCAAAGAGACATGGCAACATTGCCCGAGTCCTTTATCGTTGCCTCCCAATCATTCATCGCCCTTGCTCGACCCCCCCACCAAAACCTCCAATGCCAATCAAGTCTTTAACCTTGTGAATACAGGGGCGATAAAGTCTCATCTAAACATGGCATCCCACGCGTCGTTATCCTTCTGCTCCTGTGTCTGAGCTCGGCAACCAGGCGTGCCGGGGGGCCAGTATCGATAATAGTTGTGTCGATAAAAGTGTAACGGTTTGTCGTCAGTGTCGTCCTGCAAGCCATCTCTCCTCCATGCTAACACTTCTCCCCTGTCAGCTGTCCAAGACCACCGGGTGGTAGAAGAGCCACCGCCGTCCGGGTATACCTGAATCTCTACGGATCGCGTGCTTTGTACTCCCAAGCCTGAACTTATAGCTGCTATTTCAGATGAAAATTCGGCGTCGTCTTCTTGAGCCAATTCTCCATCCACCCACCCATCCAAATAAGTTGCAGAGAAAGTTTCTACTACCCCTAGCTGATTGATCCATTTTTTTGCAAGTTGATGAACTATTTCCCGCGCAAATTCCGCATGGTCCTTCCACGTTTCTGGCAGCTCGATATTGACGTCTCGGATGCCTTTGGCCTGATGAATCTTGTCTGAGAAATGGTCAAACAAAATATTGCCAGTGTAGCTAAACCAATATTAGCTCGTTTGCCAATCCTGGATTGCAAGTTCAGGACTTACTCTACACTGATCTTCCGAATCTTTTGAAGCCCTTTGATACCCATAAATCCTCCGACCATATGTCTACTGACATTCAGGGAAGAGAAAACTATGTTGTTGTAAACTCCATAAGACAGGCCTAATGCTTCCTGATAGAGCTCTTGATCTACACTTAACACTATGGCCATCTTGCTCGGTTCCCTCACGCGCATTCTTCTGAGTGAGCGGATTAGGCTTGAGCGGGCGAGAGGTGAGGGGGAAAGGGTCGAGCGGATGATGGGCGAGTGGATGCTGAAGGCGTACGAAGTTATCATAGCCCTAAGCTCAGCTGGAAACCTACGCAACGCAAGCGCTGCTCGTGTCTCTTCGCAAAGTTCCATCACATTTGCCGATATCTCGCATTCATGCAGTGTTGACAACTGGAGTTCACAACCATTGATTTTGCAATTATCAAGCTTGCATTTCCGCGACTTGGAGCCTTCCACCATCGTCGTATGGATATCAGACCAGCGAATCTTGCTCTGGCATATTTGAGAGCGACGAATCTCAGACTCCTCGACCTCGCAATCTGATATGTTGCAATCCCGACCTAGAAACCCACATAACAGCGAAAATTTCGCCTCGATGCCATGCAGAGTCGAACAATCGTACAGCTCGGAGTATGGATAGATTTTGGAGGCTTCGATCTTGCAATTGAAGAGGCGGCAGTCTCTCAGCTCGGTGGAGACGATAGTACAATCGATAAGGGTGACGTTTTGTAAGGTGCATCTATTGATGATGGCTCGTTCGAGGTGAAGGCCGTATAGCGATCTAGAGTCGTGGATTTTCTTGGTTGGGATGGACATTTTTGCTTTGGCTCTGCATCGAGATCACGCGCGCCGCGGAGGAGTAAAGGCGAAGCCGCCACTCTCAAAGCCGTCTTTCGTACATGGTCAGCAAGTTTATTTCATGACATGAATGTTAGAGACTAACTGATGGTTGTGGAACGGATGCTTTAAGGTCGCGAGTCTTCTGCGGTTTGAAGTTGGAGTTGTGATATCGAAAGTTCTAGAAAGGGTGCTTCAGTTTTGAAGTCCAAGATGTATTTACATGGAATTCACTTGTCAAAGACTTTCAGATACAATGCGCCGAAGTCGGCCAAAGACTTAAAGCAACACAGTTTTATTTGCAAAACATTCGGACGAATTTGATATCTCATACCTCCATTCCATTAGCCTTTCCACGTATGCTTGAAATGGCATGGATCGAAGGTATCCAACGAGGCCAGGTGTACGGTCGCAAATAAGACTAATGCAACGATATTGATAGAAGCTATGAGCTTCACTATTCCCGTCCAGTCCACAGTTTACCCTGTTACATCTATTAGGAAGCTTGAGCAGTGTGATGCTCAGAACTTGTTGGTTAATGCCTGGGAAGACATCCTATGAACGAATGTTAACTGACGTTCGCCCTGAGCTCTTGCCCCCGGTACGCGAAATGGGTTGGTGGATTTGACCAATTTACTAGAGTCTTGTCTTTCCTCTTTGAGTCTTTTTCAGGAAACGCTGTGCGATAGGGCTGTCAACTCTTGGACCGCGTACACTTTTTGAGAACATGCTCCCGGAAAGGCTCATATTTCTCCAAAGAAGACAGTATGCTGATGATTCCGGCTTGGGTACAGCATACCTGTGTCTCGTCGTGGGGCGAGGATGCGAGATCATATGATCATATGTGTTTCATGCCTTCGGCGACGGCCATGGTCTTTGCCCTAGCCGTCATTTCGCCAGTACGAAAAGCATGGCACTTGCGGCTTTGTTGATGCTTCAGTTTGATGTCCTTTCAGAGCCGCCAAGTCACTTGGCCCAAGTGGGTTGAGCGCACATCAAAGAAAGCTATGTTCTGAAGTAACAGAATGCAAATTCAAAGTCCAGGCCGCAAACATACGAGCGCGCCATGCGAAGTGAAAACTAGAAGTAGAGCAAAGAGCCGAAAGAAAGATAAGTATATTGGTCACTGAACGCGCGGAACACTGTCAAGATTCGTGAAAGCAAATCGTACTCCGGTCAGGTTGTGTATACAGCCAGCCACTCCTGCGCCTTTGTAGCTGCAGGTCATTTGAAGCCCGCCGCGGGCTCGAGAATATAGCACTTCAATGGGTGTATTCAGATGAAGTCGAGAGGAAGATTCGGGCAACTACGCATCGCCGGGTGGCTGAACCGCATCCTCATTTTGGTTCCCGGTCAGATGCAGCGTCAATACAGAGGGTTAAGAAGTGGGTTCGCAGGTGCTAAACCGTGGTCAGTCTATATTGAATTAGCAGATCCTCAATACTTCCATCAGATCAATATTCGCCATGTTTTGTACAGTGTTGGGGTAGCGACTAAGGGAGACAAATTAGCTGTGACTGCATCGGTAGCAATCGTCTAGGTGATCTAGCATCAGCCCCTTTTTATCAAACATTTGTATTGATTAGAATCCAGGATTTCCTTTCTCGTTCGACGTCTTTCAAGAATGATACAGTGCCCATGAGCCAGTCTCCCCTGACGTAGCAGGAAGTGCTGTTATCGGCAAAGCTGCAGCGGTGCAAGCCCAGATTTCACTTGACACAGCTACCTTTTTGCCTTTTCAAGATAAATTGTTGCTGACATGTGTAATTGAAGGGGATATCGTACATGATAGGCGTCCTCTTCCACCTGCTTACAGGCGCTGGCCAAGTCTCGCCAGCACGAGTACATTGGCCGATCTGCCCATCATGGCCATCGCCTCATAGCAGCCTCATTCGCTAGCCATGTCAAGCCTCTGACCCTGACGCAAGGTGTTCTGTACGGCTTTGAGAGATCCTTGGTCTAACATCTTACTCTAACATCCCTGCATACGTGATTCGTACGGAGAAAAGGGGAAGGCGTATGGAGTCATGTGGGTTAGTATCTCGTTTTCCAAGTCCGGATTTTTTGATTGAGAATGAGATTAGGCGGGAACAGGAACAATAGCAGGTCCGTTAATAGCCATTGGTGTGAACTCCTTGCTTGAAATTATGGCTCAGAATCACCCTTCGCATCTGGGCGGCGGCACTCATCTCCATCACATTGCCACTGAGCTATTCCTTTCGCTTCGTCTTCCTATCTCACAGGCTGCCCGCCATGGCCTTGGATTTATGCGGCCGTCGACACTCCGGCTGCTTTGGACCGGACTGGTTTGAAAGTCTAGGGTATTTTCCCGGGCATCTGTCTTCACCCTTTCGCTCGTTCCCTTGGCTTGCGTCCGGCTATTGGAACGCTGCGTGTGGCGCTTGACTCTTCGGGAGTGGTGAGTATGATTGGGATGGGCATGAACATTGATCGGTTTCATGTCACTGCTGTGATATTGCTTAGCAGTGTTGGTGCTGCGGTGTCGGTGTTCCTGTCCTGGTGCGCTGCCACTGCTTGGTCTGTTTAGTATATTCTATGGGTCTTTGCTGTGGAGGTTGTAAGCATAGTTGCGGGTATTGTTAAGCTTGTACGGATGCTAGATCATTGCTGGGGATTATGTCTGCAGGGCGAGGAATCGCTGCTATGGTTTCTGGGCCACTGAGTGAAGAGCTGCTGAGTGGGAATCCTTGGCTGGATTGGGATATAGTTCTATATATGAAGGCTTGATCGTCTTCACAGAAGTTACGGCGACGCTGGTAGCGTATGATTCATGGGGGGGAGTGTGTGGGGGGGGGGGGAACTGGGATGAATGTAGAACATCGTATTGGGAGAAAACGGCCTTGCTGGCTCAACGGGTATCCCTCAAAGCAAAACCTCCAACGCCAAATACAGGTGCATTTTCGTACGCCATTGACCCCTCTTTTTCCAGCCTTTTTCCAGCCTTGAAGTGATCATGAAGCGTTGTCAACCTCCATCTTGTCCTCCGCCTCCTTTGTGCTTTTCGACTTCGTCGTCTTGGGAGCATCTATTCCGAATTAGAAAGAACTTATAATCACTTGTGAAAATATCTTACCAGTCATCGTAACCTCTCCCTCTTGTTCCATACCCTTCTCAATCGCTCTTTGTCTAGCCTGGTTCTGGGCTCTTTCCAACTTCCTTGCCTTCTTCGCTGAGACTGGCGCAAGAGGTCCGCTCGTGGGGTGCAGAACGCTGCTCTTTGCTGTACCTCGAGGATTCTTGGAGATCTTGTTGACGGAATTGCGCTTTTGGACCTTTGCCCGACTGGCAACTCGTCGCTGCTTGTTGGGCACGTTGGGATTCGCTCTTGACGGCATTTTGGATGATGTTCTGTAGAAGTCGTTGGGTGTGGTGTTTTACTGTAGAAATTTTGAAGCTTGTGAATTTTGAAATTGTGGCGGGGTATGTGTGGCTGAGTAAACAGCGTCAGCGTCACTCCTTGCAACGGGCCAACGACTTCCATCTTGAGAACCAGTGGAATTCGACTTCACCACCCACGTCCAATACCCTCGCTTTACAACGACTTACTATCGTAAATCTCATATCAAATATCAATCTTCCCAAAGAACGACAGAGCCGCCATCATGTCGTGGGCCGGTACGTTGCGCTCTGAAGATATGACTGATTCCGCGCTGACGATACATAGGCTTCAAGAAGAATGTCAACCGCGCGACGACGCAGGTTATGATGAAGACTGGTATAGATAAATACTTTCCTGGAGTTGGGACGGTCCTAATGCTCATCAGGTCATGTCGAGAAAACCAACGACCGAGATTACGAGGTTGAGGAGAGGTAAGCTGGGATTCGAATAGCTGGAGACGACTGGTTCTGACATGCTCGTAGACGATACCGAACTATGGAAGCGGCCTCAATGCGACTACAGAAGGAAGCAAAGGGATATTTGGATTCTTTAAGAGGTGGGTAATATAGTTCTCGGGCTCCGAGCGATGCTGATCTGTGTAGCCATGACTGCCTCCCAGATGAGAATCGCAGAGACAATAGACGCATTCTATGGTGATGCCGGTGCAACCGATGGTGTTAGTAGAAGTTATAAGCAGGCTGTAGAGGACCTGGATGCGGAAACGATCAAAGCGTTGGACGGTCCATATCGGTAAATACTTGAATCGGTACGAGAGACTGAGCTAACAATATCCAGTACGACTGTCCTCGAACCCATTTCTCGATTCTGTGCATACTTCCCTGATATCAACGAGTGTAAGGACGATGAAGGCTATCGCCATCGCAGCTGCTGACATGTCATAGGCATCAAGAAGCGCAACCACAAACTTCTAGATTACGATGCGATGCGAGCGAAGGTCAAGAAGCTGGTCGAGAAACCAGACAAGGACGTTACAAAGCTCCCACGCGCAGAAAAAGAAGCCGATATGGCCAAGGCAGCCTACGAGCAGCTGAACGAGCAACTCTTCACCGAATTACCGCAACTTATCGACCTCCGAGTTCCATACCTCGATCCAAGTTTCGAAGCATTGGTAAAGATCCAGCTAAGGTTTTGCGCGGAGGCATACTCTAGAATGGCACAGGTGCAGCAATACTTGGATGCGGATACAAGAGAGCAATATGCGCAAGGACATCTCGATACCAGGGTTGAGAATGTCTTGCAGGAGATTCGGGAATTGAGTATTAGTGGCACGGTTTGAGGGATGGGCGGACGTAATCGTATACCAAGGTTGGGAGTACGGCGTGAAGGGAATGCATGCAATGGATATGTTTTGCTACGACTGGATGTGACTTCGAACCCCGTCTCGTGATCTACATGTAGAGTGAGAGTGAAGGCATGGGTTTTCCAAATTCCCATATCACAGCCCTACGCTGCGCCACACTTCGCCCGGATGACTCTTCACTCAGGTACGGAACGGCATGACAAAGACCTTGAATCACTCCCCAAGTAGGATATATGCTTATAACAATAAAAACTGATTTCTTTTCTTTTGACAACATTATTAAAACTCTAGCTCTTTTTAATCTTATTTTCTTTCGATTCTCTCACGAAGTTTGAAGCATCTCTCAGCCGCACGGATCGCCAAGGATCACCGACAAATGGCCCAGCCAAGCCAAGATATTCCGCTGTCGACAAATCTCTCATCTCTCAGCCTCACTACCAAAAAGTCTCGCAAACAACGAAAGAACTCCCCAACACCCACACAAAATGACGATCAGGTAGCAATAACCTCAATCCCGATTTCATTACCAGAAATGGCGACGCCCCTCCGCCTCCTCGTCTGCTCAATAGGCAATCCAGCTCCATACACAAACACATTACATTCAGCAGGCCACAGCGTCCTCACCTCCCTCGCTGCCTCCCTCTCCTACCCATCCTTCCAAAAATCCCGCGACTACGGCAATGGTCTCATATCCCAAGGGTCAGAATACACGCTCTGGCAATCGCGGTCCATGATGAACATTTCCGGGGCGGGGGTGTCTGCCGCTTGGCGGACATTTCAAAAACACAGTAATGGGGAGCAGGTGGGCCTTGTAGTTGTGCATGATGAGCTGGAGCTGGGGATGGGCGAGGTCAAGGTTAAAGATGGGGGCGCGAGCGCCAAGGGCCATAATGGGTTGAAGGATATTGCTAGGTATATGAAGGGGCAGAAATGGGCACGCATCGGGGTGGGGATTGGGAGGCCCGAATCGAGGGAGCCGGGGGTGGTGGCGGGGTATGTGCTGAGGAAGATGGGGGGAAGTGAGAGGGCGAAGATTGAAGGGTGTGTGGGGAGGGTTGAGGGGGAGTTGAGGAGGTTGGGGGGTTTGTGAGGATTGTGATGATATTGAAAAAAGCGACTTGAGTGCCATCAAGTGGAAATCCTACACAGGAGGTGGATGGCTATGCATGAAGAGAGACCAAGACAGATGGGACACATCGAAACATCGAAAATAACCACTTCGAGCAGGCTCAACGCGATCACAATGTGCCATGGAGGGTCATTGCCAGCAGAATATCCCAAGGGAGGGCTGGGCACTTGAACAAAGCTTGAATATCTCACAGAAGTTCGAATGTTTCAACAGACAACGCTCGTCTAATTGTATATCCCTGTATATTACCTGTACTATATCTTAGACCTTTTACCACGATACCCTCTAGACTAAAATCAAAATTCTGCCCTTTTTGCCTTTGGCATGTTGATCCAATTTTGGTCCTGAATTAAAACTGTCAGTACTCCTCTCTCACATTCTGAATCTGGACCGACCAACAATGTTTTTGGGCCCTACTTGGGGATGGAAAGTTTGCTGTGCAGCTGTGCATAGGAGATGTTGATTTATACAAGGATCCTAGCTAAGCCTATCAAAGTAATTTCCCCAGGAAAAGAATATAAAGCCAAATCAGTGGGCTCACACCCAATCTTCTAGCTTTCACGATATCATTCCCAGCAAAAAGAGTGTTGCTGGGCAGAAAAAAAGATTGTCCTCCACGAAAATATTCCAAAGTCAACACGGTTGGCCTTGTACCTATCACCATGCACCACTATACCCCTCCCTTCACCTGACTTTCGATGAACGACGCTGCGTCGGCATCATTCGCCGCAAAGTAGCTCAGGTGAGCAGCAATGTCAGATCCGCTATCGCAGAACGTATCACCGGAAGTACAGAAACTCTTCATGATAGACGAGGTAGCCCCACAGGCTGTCCCCCTCGGGAGGATTCCGTTGTGGGTGCTGGTTCCGACGTTCTGCGGCTGCCCGACGACGTGGCTGGGGTCTCCGTATTGTATGGCTGCGACGACTGGGGTTTATGTTAGTAAAGGTTCAAGAAAGATAGGGTAGGGGAGGGGGGTTTACCTTTCGACAAGAGGGAAGCCTCTATCGGCGCCGAGGCTGTCAAGCCAAGCTCGCTAGTCCCACACAAGACGTCCCCTACTATTTGAGCACCCTGCAAACAAACACATGTCAGCAACACCTAAGTATACATGCATCCACATCAGTCAGTCAGTCACTAACCTGAGAGTAACCCAAAAGTCCAATCTTCGAATCCGGGCACTTGGCCGCGTACGCCTGGATCAATTTGGTCATGTCAGCCACGCCAGACGCCTCGGAGCCCAGGTAATCGGTAAGGGAAGCGGGATAGTCAACAGCTTCCGAGTCGGAACCTGGGACGGCGCTCTGGACTGCTGTTGCCACCTGTCCGATGAGTCCTTGGCCCGCTGCTTCCGTGCTTCCTCGAGCGACGATCATGTGGATGCCGGTTGCGCAGGCGCTTGCTGCTTGCCTTTTCTTGACGAGCCCTGCTAATGCCCTTTTCTTAACGAACCCGGTTGGGAGGGTTGGGCTTGCCATTGATGCCTTGCTTGTTGGGAGGGTGAGGCCTGAACCCAAGCCGAGACCTGAGCCTGAGCCTCCTGGACTTGAACCCAGACTTGGGAGTGATAGGCCTGTTGGAAGTGCGAGACCTGAGCTAAGACCGGAGCCTGAGCCTGAGCCTAAGCCTCCTGGACTTGAACCCAGACTCGGGAGTGCTTGACTCGGGATCGAGAAACTTGGCATGGAGAAACTTGGGAGGGAAAACCCTTGAGGCGCTGCGGAGCAGATGTTGGTGAGGCCGAAGCCCAGAACGAGAACTACAAAGCGGTGCATGTTGACTGTGTGGTTAGGAATGACTGTAAAGAATGACTGTAGAATGGGAATGAAGAGGTCAGATTGAAACAGCGAAACACTTGTTTATATAACTTCTCGAAACCTTCAGTGAGAAAGATTTACCTCGGCGTCGAAATCGTCAAACGTCTGATCCGGCCTGCCATCAATATCTGACGTTCCAGAATATCAAGATTCCTAATGTTGACCACCGGTTGACGACTGGAATACGAGAAAGAGCCGGCACTTGTATATTTGTATATCCAATCGCATCGCTCTAATGTAGCCAAACATTTGTTACCAGACGGACGAGTGCATGGCATGGAAAGTATATTTTGGTGATGAGAAGATCAGACCATCTCTTTGTGACAAAGAGAGTTTCGAATACTAGCATATGCATGTGCAGACGAGGGTGCTCCCGACAACTTTAAATATTCGCCGGAGATCTTGCAGGCTACTAGCAGATCTATGCAGGAGACTTCCAATCGCATGGTGAGTTTGAGGATCGCAATACAGTATCGAGAGTCAGCTGGGATACCGGTAGTGTCAGACCTATATGAATATTTTTGCAAAGGCGGGGGAACCTGAATCATGCGAGATATACGGAGGTTCCGGTAAAAAGTCCCGAATATACAGGGCCTCAGGCAGATTGGGGCGCTAATAACCCCTATAAGGCCCTGTAAGCAAAGTCCTCTATAGACCCACTATATCTATAGCGAGTGGCTCGCTAAAAATATAATATTTACCCCCTAGAGCGCACGGGTCAGAGCCTGAACTATAGTGATCACGCCCTAGAGCTATAGGGCTTGAAGCAAAATTGGCCCTACAGGGCTCTTTACAGGGCTTATAGGGTAGTGGTCGGCTCGAGGCCCTGTATATTCGGGACTTTTTGCCGGAAGCTCCGTATTGCTGTGACACAATGAAATAACTCGCAGCTTTACGATATACCGAGAAGACAATTAATCGCATAATTTCAAGACCCATGTATTGGAGGCCGCGTCTGGCCATTTTCGGATGAAATGCAAGGTGCTTTACTCTCAGATGCATGTAGAGAGTCGTGGCTGTGATCGCAAGACCACTTACCGAGGCAATAGGCGCAAAAGTTCAACTCGAATCTGGGGTCATACATACATATCCTTGGGACAAAGAGGTAGATGAAACAAGTTGCGACCGAGGTATACAATTTATAATGGATGGATAGATAGAAGACTCACCAAGCTGAACACAAGATGCTTGGATGCCCTGCATGCATGCTACCGCCCCAACTTGGAGGCGGGGGCAGATCAAAGTCTGTGTCCTTGTCTTCCTCTTGATAGAAAAAGGAGCAATGCAACCTGATGTTCCTTCCCAACCATTGATTCCTCAAACTACCTGCAAGGGAATAAATTTGGGCTGTGCAATGGATTCGAATCCGTGGTAGGAGACTTGTAGGGGATGGAGGATCAAATCCAGCCGCATCGGACGGTTATCATCCCGATTACATAATATTTCTGCCAGCGTACGGACTTAACATGACTGGATAATCGGGCTGGGGATACAATCTTCCTACGGCACATACACATACATTGTCATCCATCCTGCGCGGCGCAACTTTCTATTGGTTTTTTACAAAGGACCATCAAGTTCGTCCGGTCCAAGAGACATGCCGTCTCAGCAGATCTACGGCCGCATAGCAATAGTGCTGCGGATCTGGAGTCAGTCGGGCTGAAAATGTTTATGTTTAGATATTCTTATATCAACCTCCATTCTCCTTCGAAATGGAGATGAAATCAAGAATAAACTCATTCCTCATCTGCTTCATCTCCTTTCATCTTATATTCATTTTTCTATAAGAACAATTGCAACTATAACGAAAATCAACATGGCCACTCAAACCTTCCTCGTAGTCGGCGCAACAGGCACCCAAGGAAGCTCAGTCGTGAAAGCGCTCCTCTCCAGCACCACCACACCCATCAAGATCCTCGCTCTCACCCGCGACCCCACCTCAAAGCGCGCGCAATCCCTCGCATCCTCCGACCCCAGAATCAGACTCCTACCCGGCGACCCCACAGCACCCGAAGCCATCTTCTCCGCAGCCAACACGCCCATCGACGGCGTCTTCTGCGTCACGGTGCACGGGCCCGAAGGCGCCGAAGAAGCGCAAGCCCAGGGCCTCATCAATGCCAGTCTCGCTCACGGCGTGAAGCATTTCGTCTTTACGTCTGCTGATCGTGGCGGTGACGTGGTGTCTGATACTACTCCCACGCCCGCGCCGCATATTGCGAGTAAGCATCATATTGAGATATATCTCAAAGAGAAGACGAGGGCAACGGCGATGGAATGGACGATTTTGCGGCCCGTGACTTTTATGGATAATTTGACTCCGGATTTTGCGGGCAAGGGCTTTGCGGCTATGTGGCGCCAGGTTGGGAAGAGGAGGATTCAGGTTGTCGCTGCGAGTGACATTGGGATCTTTGCTGCGAAGGCGCTGTTGGAGCCGGAGCGGTTCAAGGGGAAGTGTGTGGGTATTGCGGGGGATGAGTTGAATTTCGAAGAGGCGAGTGAGAAGTTTAAGGAGGTTATTGGGGTGGAGATGCCGACTACTTTCTGTGCTATGGGGAGTGTGCTGAAGTTTGCTATGAAGGATATTGGAGCCATGTTTAAGTGGTTTGAAACTGCTGGGTATGCGGTTGATATCCCGGCTGCGAAGAGAGAGTACCCTGAACTGCAGGATTTTGGGACTTGGTTGGAGAAGAGCAGTGGGTTCCGAAATTTGAAGACGGGGAAGAGTGCTTAAAGATGGCCACTGGGTTGGTATCTACAAGACTTAAGTTCTATGGGACTATGACTGGACAGCTCTGGAATACAAAGGTGGCAATGTTAGTTTACTTCTCAATTTCTTTCTCATTTAACCATCAAATTAAGTCCACTTCTTTGCACGGTCAGGAGGGAGGGCTTTGTCGTAAGCTGAGCTGCATTCTTCATCAGTCATGTTTAAACACTATTCTATCTTTTATTTTACAGCATTAAAGCCCCTAAAATCCCTATTATTGCCATGCATGCCGCTCTCCCTATGCCCCTGTCCAAGGCTGCTGCATTTCCCACAAACATCGTTCCATTAACTTGTACGTAACTCGTGGCCTTCGGACTCGGCGTTGTGAAGCCTTCGAAACTAGCAATAATACCTGCAACCCCACTACTGCCTGTCGCTTGCGCGAGCAACGAAGTCAGCGTCTCGGTCTTGCTCCCTACTACCACAGTGGCCCCGCCAGTGACAGCCGCGAAATACGAGCTCAGAGCTTGCGTCATGCTTCCTCCAACAACCACACTCGCATCGCCCATTGCACTGGCCAAGAACTGCGTCAGAGCGACCGTTTCGCTTCCTCCCACCACGACGCTGGGAAAAGCACCAACCGATGCTCCTTGGATCAGACTAATAGCTTGTGTCATGTCCCCTGACACAAGACTTGCCGGCGCGCTTATATCCGCGAGGAATGCACTCAGTGCTTGTGTTTGGCCGTCAACGATGACGCTGGTGGGCACGGCTAGATTTTGGCTCAAAGGCGCTGTAGTACCTGCTACTACGACGCTTGACCCGTCTGCTTGTAGACTCACTACCGTTCCTGAAACCGTGACTGCAGCGCCGGGCACGAGGGTTTGCAAGCCGATGATAAATGCTGAAGCAGGATTTGCAGTGATGGTTGAGCTCCCTACTGTGATCTTTGCTGGAGTGGTAGCAGGAGTTGCGGGGTACGCGAGGGTTTGCGTACTGCTTCCAGCAACGATGAGACTACCGCCGTTCGTGGTGAGGGAATAGACTGCGTTGGAGTAGGTAATATGGCCGCCTGCTGTAAGTGCTTGAGAAGCGATCACAAAGGCTGATGATGGGCCGGCAACTATTGTCGAGCTGCTTATGCTGATTTGTGCTGGAGTTTTGGTGGCGGGCGCTGCTTGTGTGACTGGGGTGAGTAGAATTGGGCTTTTTGAGGTTGATGGACCATTGCTTGTGAGTGCGGGATTGCTTGCCAGTGAAATAGCTGGGGAGTTGCTGATAGCCACTGGAATGCTTTTACTCGATGTAGTTGGAGAGTTATTGGCAGCTACTGCAGTGCTTGTACTTGATGTGATCAGCGAATTTACTGTTGCGCGAGTGTTGACCGTGGCTGAAAGTGTGGCAGGGTCATCTGCTGCAGAAATGACTGCCGTGCCAGAAGAGGACGCCAATCTACTTCCAGTTACGGTCCGTAATGAACCCGTCAAAGCTGCTGTATTTGGGACAGGTGAGACCCCTGGCTGTACAGATGAAGTAGCAAGCGTTAATTTGCCGTTTACATTACCAGCTGCCGATGTTGTCGTCGCTTCTGTAGAGAAGCCTGTCCCTCGACTCAAAGCAAAAGGCGGATCATAGAATCCAAATTCACCCCCGCAGTAAGTCAATTGGCCGTTTTCTTTGTTCGTCAAGGTGAACCTCGAGCTAGGTATAGTTGCTGTTGGAAAACAGGGGTCATGCGAAACAGTATAATGTTCAACAAGCTCTGGGACATTCATGTGTGATGCAAAAGTTGGCAAGACCTGGGTAGAGTATTCCGCGGAATACGAAACTGCGGCAGATGAAGCTGCCGCATAATCTGAATATCTCGTTTGATATCCATGTAATTGCCAGAAAGTTGTGGTCGTCCATCCACAACTCTTTCTTTGCCTCACTGTTAGTCAATATCGAAGGATACGAGAATTGCCGACTTACGCGTCTCCCCAATCTGCTACAGTGTATTGGGCAGGATAGGGAGTTATTGGCGTCTCAGTATATTTTGCCGCATTGTAAAAGAAGCCTTCAGATGTCGATAACTCCCCTGGATCAAAAGCCAGCGTAGGGGCATGATTTCTCAAACCAATGTTTCCACAAAAGTTGGAGGCTTCTACAGATTGGAAGGCAACATAGACGGATGGTGAGGTACTGGAATCATTAGTATGCAGCCGATGCTTTGCGTCGAGGAACCTACAAAACGAAGCCTTTGGAGTCGATCAGCGTTGAGACGGGAGGGTTCTGTGTGGCAGTGGGCCAGTAGAAGACCTGAACGCTCCCACCATATATCTGGCAAGCCCGACAGCATGGCTCGGATACCGTCCACGTGAAAACTCTCTGCTCTCCGGACAATGTCTGTGTATACGTTTTTGGATCTGCAAGTTCATCTTCCCCCTCAACCTGAGTTGCTAGAGTATTGTTTGAAGAAACCGAAATCGGTGGCGCAGTTGTCAAAATGACGGATGAAGGCGTCGCAATACGAGTAGCTCTTTTTGTGATATTCCCTGGGGAATAATAGGCTGTCTTTGCCCAGACTGAAACCGCAGAATCCCACAACGTAGAGCAATATACATAATCGCTTTGCATCTGACTGACAGCCGGATTACTTAGATTCCTCGGATCAGTGCCATTGGCTACTGGTATATAATCCAGAACCAAAATGTCGAAGGGGTTCCTGAACAAAGGGTCGGACCATGGTGTTGGACCGGTATGCCCCGATATCAAGGTCGAAGCATGCAAGGTCGAAGTCGGTCGTGTTGAGTTGGTGTACAGCGCCGCGGCGTTTGAGCCGGGTATGAAAAGAGTCAATAGAAACAACATTCTCGGTGGTAAAGACTGTGAAACCCAAAAAGTTCGACTTTAACCTCCCATAACAAGTTGCCGAGACGCATTCCGATATTATGATATGGCCCATAAGGCTCATTTAAGGATTCTCTCTGCGTGTGCTACTGCTAGTCGCTCTAGATTGACTTGTTGCACAGACAGACGAACTACGCCGCAATGAAAACCACGTTTCCTGCAAGGTACAATACGGCGGGTAAATGTCACCTTGGAGGCTTGAAATTTAAGCATCATCCTATTGGAGGTCAATGCTAAGTCCCCATGTAGCCCGGAGGTGGAACCATAAAATCGAATACAACCAAATATAGAAATCTAGAGCTGAAAGTTTGGGGGCCCCACATTGAGGGATATGCCGCAAATACCGCTTCAATAAGCTGACAGTTTGAGGAAAGATACGATGTACAACCTCGTTTCATCCTACCGTGCAATTGTAGACTCCTACAGCGTAAGCAGAATCCTCTCAAGTCAGCCATGCATAGGTAGGGTCTTCCACCGGCTTTCAAGGCGGCGATACGTTGTAATCTATATATATTACTACTAACTGCCGGAGTAGTCCCGAATTTCGCAGCAGGGGTGTGATTGGAGTCGCTTCATAGCAGGAGTATGATTAGAGTTAGAGTTAGAGCGATTAGAGGAAAACAGACCGTTAGAAATCCGTTTAAGCATTTTCCTACTTCTTTTTTCCTATTCTTTTTCTCTTTTTATTTTCTCTTTATAATAGGTTTAATTTGCGGATATCTTATAAATAGTCTAAGTATTAGTAGATTATATCTATATTAAAATTCTCTATCTATAATCTATACTAGGTATCTTCAGCTTAGACCTTTAATATAAGCCTTTAATTTTATAGGCTTTACATCTTTTTCATTTTACCTTCTTTTCTTCTCTTCCTCTCTTCCTCTCTTCTCCTTATTTCTTTACTATCTATCTATATAGATATAGATTCTTCTCCTACTTAGTAGTATATCTACTATGATCGGATATATCCTACTATAGACTTCCCTTTACGGCTAAGAGGTAATTAGTATAAGACGTATATATAGTACTATATATATGCTCTCCCTCTTTTTTACTAGCTCTTACTAACCAATTTCTATCTATAAGACTACTAGTAGTAGTAGTAGATTTCAAATATCAACCTGAATATCTATTAGACTTGATTAGGCTAGATATAAATAGTTAGAGAGAGAGGGGAGTCAAATATAGATAACGTATAGCCTATTAGGTATCTACAAATTGACCCTAACCTCCTTCTAAAAGAATATATAGCTGCCTAAGTAGTAAAGAGTAAAGAGATTTAAGTAGCATAAGGGGAATAGATAAGAAGGAATCATAAGAATACAAAATAGGCAGCTATCTACTCTCTTATAGTATTTATATTAAATTTTAACCCTCTACTACTAAAGTACTATATTAGTCCTTTTATAGAAGAATGTGAGTACTACTAGGCAATCTACTAGAAGAGCAAGTAGATATAAGATAGGCAGTTCTCTTTATACTATATACTTAGAGATAGAGAGCTACTATAGTTATAGCCTCCCCTATGCAAGTTATAGGCGCTTTTTATAGACTAAATGATATAGGTATACAACTTCTAGACTAATATCTATTAGTACAATTCCGCTCTAGCATTCACGTTAGTTAGCTATAATTAGGATAAGCGGATTAGTCTCTAAGGAGGGATTAAGTGCTTTTAGATCTATAGTAAGCTTTTCTATCTATAAGGCCCGTTATAGCTAGAGAATAGTACTATGCCTGCTTTTATATAGCTTTTCTTTTACGATTCTATATATGCTATAGATATACAGATAGACTAATACCTATATCTTAACTAGACGATTCTACTTAAGCTTTTATATATACTTATAAAATATAATCCTTTCCTACTACTTTACTAGACTGCCTATAAGCGCTTAGCTAAGCCTACTAGTAGCTAGTTCTAGCTTGCGATCAATCTATAAATGTATCTAGTTATAGACATTAGGGCTGACTATTACTAGGAGAACCTACTAACTAGTAACGAGGTTACTATAATTCTATTAGATAAGTATATAGATGCCTCCTATTAGGATATCATTCTTATAGTCTATAATCCTTGCGGAAATAAGTAGCTACTAACCCGTATTAGCCTAATGTATACTATATATATACCTCTCTACTATATCCTTCTCTTTCTAAATAGCGACTATAGTTAGTACTATAGAATGGAGTTATAGTCTAATTAGCGTTAGTAGAAGAAGACCTATCTTAAGTAGTACTACTTCTACTACTTTTATCTTTATATCTATAAGTAGAAGTTCTTGCCCCTTTTCTATACTAGCTATCTCTTTTAGTAGTACTATATTAATGTATTTGCTTCTTATGAGATAATGACTTTAGATTAGTTCTATTAGTATTAGGATAAGGTCTAGACGGACGTTTATGATAGGCTAATAGACTAGTTAGCTGCTATAGATATAGATCCTAGCTAGTTAGGCTATTAGGTTATGCTTCCGTTAAGCTTTATAGGTAGTAACTGCTTTATATAGTAGCTATTTTAAGACTTAATAGCTATTATATAGTATTATAAGATACTAACCTTCTTTATTACCTTTATAGCTAATCTCTACTAGAAAGAGATAACTAAGAATCTACTTCTAAGTTAGCAACTAACTAATTGCCTAGATCTAATTGCCTAGGTCTTTTATCTAAAGTTTATAGCATTTCTTATAGATCTAAAAAAGGGTATTCTTAGTCCGTATTAAGCTCATATGTACTCTATTAAGTACTAGAAGTATAGTCTACCTTATGTATATACTCTTCTTTAGCTTATAGCTAAGGCGCCCTTTATTATAGCCGAATAGATTAATAAGGTTATTTATATTAAGCTTCCTCTACTAGAAATAGGTCCTAGGCTTCGCAAGGCAGTTACGGGCTATATGATTTATAGGCCTTATAGAGAGCATAATCCTAATGCTCTATACATAGTCTATTTGTTTCTTAATAGTCTATTAGTCTATAGTAAAGGCTTCTTAAAGCCGTTTTCACTTGAGATAGTTATCTATAAAGATAGTTACCTATAATACTACTACTAGGATAATAGTAATACTATTACGATCCTAAAACTAAACTATCTAGGTGAAATAGTCATGCTTGATAACTGCTAGGTTATTCTATATAACTTATAGCTTCTTTAGAAATATAGCTATTATCTAAACATTAAGATATACGCTATAGTCTAAGCTATTAAGTATATCTACAAGTATGTCTATAAGGGCTTAGACTATACTATAGCTAGGGTTAGCACTCTAAATGATAAGATCACCTATTACGTCTCTAGATAGTATATTAGGCCTTTAGAAGCAGTCTAGTAGATCTTTAAGTTTTATATATATAAGTAGTTTCTACCTATTAAGTACCTTCTAGTTTACTTTCCTAGGAAGTAAGCTATCTACTATCTACTAGATTTGACTTCTATATAGCTTAAAGCTAGGGCTTACTAGGCCTAGATAAAGCTAATAGTATTCTTCCTCTATAATAAATAGTTTATAGACGGCTAGTAGTACTTATATGCCAAGTTCCTAGGTTAGTTTATATAGGATAATAAGGCATATCTATAGGAGCTATATTAGCAAGGTATTAGTATAAAGATTAGCTATATATATTATTATAGTCCAACTTTAGGCAAGTAGTTCTACTTACAGCTACTCTTAACTAAAGTTTATAGGCCTTAGTCTTTTAAGGAGCTATATTTTATAGATAGTATCTATTACCTAATATACTATATAGCCTATATCGCCTATAGGATAGCCGAAAATGATCTAGAGTAGTATAACTACTTTAATAAGATAGTTGTCTTTACTTCTAGATAGGGTTTATAGTCCCTTTTCCTAATAAGCCTTTGCTAGAACCTAATTGCTAACCTATTAGCTATCTAGACCTACTACTATATTTCTTTTTATAAGGATTTACTTTATTACCTTTGAAATACATATGCCTCTTTCTTCTTAGTTCTTATGGATCTAGAGTCTAACTATAGTCTATAGTCTATTATAGATAGCCTTATAGACCTATAGTACTCTCTTATAGACGTCGGCCTTCTAGAAAATGTCTTTAATTAGTTAGCCCTAAACTAGAATATAATCACGTAGAAGCAGTAGGCTGTAAACTAATGCTAGGCAGCTAAGATATAGGTATAGCTAAATGTAGACTAGTAAGTATACTTTTAGATAATTATTTAAGCTATTATAGATAACCTGCAAACGGCCTACTTCTACCTTTAAGGCCTAGGTAGGACTAGGAAGACCTTCTTATATAAGACCCTCTATTACTACTTCTATAGTTAAGGGAAACGGGTACTTTATATAACTTCTATAGGTATTATAGTATTACTTCTCCTAAATAGATAGACCTCCTATTCTATATTTAAGATTCCTATTAATCTAAATAAGTCATTTATTAGTTCTATTTCTAAGTTAAGCCTGCTAGCTATAGAGCTAAAGAAGGTTAATCTAATTATCTAGGATAAGGTACTAATATAATATAAGTACTACTTTAAGGTTATCTACTACCTTTTTATTAATTTATAGTCTATTATAAATAATCTACTCTTTAGTAGCATTCCTATTCTACTTAGAGAAGATTTCGCGTAGATCTTACTAGTTATTCTATAAGGCTCATAGGCTGATATTATAAAGGCCTCGCTATAGCGCTTATTTATCTAGCTAAAACTTTACTATCTATACTTATAGATAAATATATAAGTCTAGAATGCAACTAGCCTATAGGATTAGGGCTTTATATAATAGATTAGTAAGCTCTCCTATATGCCTATATTAAATAGTAAGGTAGAGATCCTTAATTATATCTTATAGACATTTATAATAATAGACCTAATCTATATAGTATATCTAGATAAGCTGCTCTCCTACTTACTTACTACTAAATCTCCCTTTTGTAATTATATCCTTCTTTTACCTCTTAACTAGTTTATAGTAAAGCTAAATTTAATTATCTTAGACTACTTTCCTAGCTAGTTATAGACCTATAATTTAGTTAAGACGATAGATTTAGCTAAGGAGAAGGAGATTATAGAGCTTCTAGCTAAGTACTTATAAAGTATTAATCTTCTATCTCTACCCCCTTCTTAGCTAAGCCTAAAGGTTAGCATACTTATAATACTTCTATAGAATCTTAATCTAAAGGAAGGTCTTTATAATAGGTCCTAGATAATTATTATAAAGCTATAGAACTATTATATTAAAAGTCGTCTACTAAGAAGGGACTTTAATAGAGAGTTATAAATAATTCCCTAGATTAAACTCTCTTTAGGCAAGAAGGAACTTACCTTTATATTAACTTATAAGTAGTTTCTAGTCTGCATTTGCTTTATAATAACTATTAATAAAGCTTAAGAGTAGTCTTTTAATATAGTTAAGGTAGATTTATAAATGCAGGTTTTCTCTTATAGATAGTTTTATATAGTAGTCTCGTAGGTATCTTCTATAAGTAGTCTATAGATTCTTCTTCTTCTAGATAAAGAGACGACTACTAATATAGTCTAGCTAGAAGTATTATAGGATCTTTAATACTTAGGTTTTCTTATATAGTATACTCTTTTATAAGTATTATTTGCTTTTTATTCCTATCTATTATATACTTTTAAGTAAGGGACCTTTAATAAGATTTATAACTTTACGCTTAGCAACTATCTCTATCTTACCTTTAGCTCTAGCTCTAGCTCTAACTTCTCTACTTCTTAAATCTTCCTCTCCTTCTCTTCCTTTACTTCTACTTCCTCCTTATATAGCTCTACTAACTCCCTAAATAGAACTGCAAAGTAGTAGGCATATATAGCAGCTAAATAGTAGTATAGTAAGCTTATATTAGGTTAGAATCATCTATAAAACATATAAAAGATTAGTTAGGAAGTACTTATAGACTTAGGGTCTACTAGAAGCAACTTAGGTAGATATATAAGAATAAGGAGCAACTAGGTCTAAGTAGTAAGATTTACAAGAAGGCTCTTTAAGGCAAGTAGGAGATAGTAGTAGTAGTAATAGTAATAGAGATTAGAGAGGGTACTTGCTAAATATAGCTAGGATAGTATAGTAAGAGTAATAGCTTAAAGGTTAGCTAGAAGGAGCTAGTATAGTAGTAGTAGTAGTAGTAAAAGGACCCGCAAAGATAGAAGCAAAGCCTAGAAGCTATAATATATTAGTAGTAGTTTATAAACTTAAAGGAAAATAAATAATTAACTTATAGAATAAATAGCAACTTCCTTTACTACTATAGTAGCAGTTAGTATAACTTCCTCTAAAATAGCCTAGGGCTATAATACATAAGGTCTAGTAACTACTACTACCTATATAATGCTTATATGCCTAAGATATAACTTGACTAGCTGCCTAGCTAAGCTATGCCTCGAAGTTCAAGCTATAGGCCGTAGTAATATTATAGCTAGGGCAAGGTTTAGGTTAGTAGAGTAGAGGAAGAGCTAGTAGGCTAGCTGCTATAATAGATTAGTAGCTAGGAGGTACAAGTAGGATAGCTATAATAGTAAGCTATATACTATTAGTTATAGGTCTAGAATCTATAATTTAGGATAGTAGAACTTATATTTGTAAGAGGTAGAATAGGTAAAGTAGTAGTAGTAGTAGTAGTTATAAGACTAGGCAAAGTAGTAGTAGTAGTAGTAGTTGCAGGCCTAATAGGCGGGTTGACGGATATAAAGCTTGATATCCTATAGACTATTAGCTATATATAGTATATACGTATATAGTCTATAACGTTATACGTATATAGTTGATTATTTAGGGGCTACTAAAGAGAAAGGAAAGAAGAAGTAAAAATAGATTAAAAGAAAAGTAGATATACCTACCTAACTTTACTAAATTAGAAATTATACTTATAGTCTAGTATAGTTTTATTCACTTTTATAAGTTATTATTTACTATTATCTCTATACTATTATGCTATTATAGCCGCATTTCAGACTTTACCCCTTTATAGATTTAGATTTTAACCCTTTATAGAGATCTAGACATATGATAAAAGACGCTTAATCTACCCGAGGCCCCTCTGGTGCGAGCTTGCGAGCACCGAGGGGACTCGTAGAATTGATAATATCGTATCCAGGTCAGGGCTTAGCCCGACGGTGTCCATTCAAGCTTATTGTCCGGGCTGTAAGTGTCCTGTATAAGGCCGGGGACAGGTCCCTTGAAGTACACAATCAATCTGGGTGTTTGGTCCTGCGGTGACGCATCCTTCGGTAGTCAGATTGAGGGAGTGAAGCTGAAACCAGAGGATTATTCACAGCTTTTAGCGTCTTTCTAACCTAAAATTAGCGACCAGTCGCTAATCTCCACAGGCTCGGGCTCGGCTCGGGCCCTGTACTCCCCCTCTCCATAGATGGAAAAAGTGGTCGAATAATGTGCTATAGTAGAATTCTGGTACATTATCCAGCCATTTATTTCATCCACGAGTCCCCCACCCGAGAAAAAGTTGACGGAATGAACAGGCGTCCACAGAACGGATTTTTGTGTATACACGTGACTTTATTCCGATAACCTTTTCTTGGGTAGAGAGGGTAGCCCCGAAGGGAATGAAGCTGGCCCCTTTTTTAAGCGATATGATATGGCGGGCTCTACGTATACGATAAAATAGGCGGATTTTGTGCATAGTCTACCTTACCTAGTTCGTATCGAAAAGACCTACTTATATAGCTAAATCATAATAATTGCTTCTAAAAATATTGTAAATATAAGATTATAACTGTCGGGATATAGGGTATTGGAGGTATTGTAGGTCATGTGATCTAGTCACATGACATCGCGTAGCTTAGTCAGCGAAGAGTGCAAAACCTCTTCGCTCCTGCAACCTCTAATAGCCGGTTCTTCCTCCTTCGCTCGCTTCGCTCACAGTCGAGGTAAGCGAACGTCACAGGTAAGCGATTGTCATAGTAGAAACGCGCTTCTCGCAAAATTTATATGCAGGCATGTTATAATCTTGATAGCTTCTTACTACTTTACGTAATTGCACCTTGACCAAAAATTTAAAATATACCTTTAATCTACCCTTTACTTCTCTCCTCCTTTACTTAATTATCTACCTAACTACTATAGACTATATGCGACTAAAAGAGAGTATGATTAAGCCTTTAAGGAAGCGCGTTTATAGGCTCTAGCTTACCTAGATAAGTCTTATCCTATTGCTACGCGAGTCTATTATATTAAAGAGGACGCCTTTTATTAAGTAGTTCTTTATTTAAAGTGAAAGAAGCTTAATACTATAGGAGTAGTATAATATAGCTAACGTAGAAGCTAAAATAAGCTACTAGATGTAGCTAGAGAAGAGGCGATTTGATAGTATAGTAGGGATTTTTTAGTCTTTCTTTAGTTATATGACATCACGGGGTCAGTACGTCTCGGGGCTCTCCTATAGCTATATACTTACTAGAGGACTATTCGTATAGAACTTTATCTTCTTTATAATATATACTTTTGCCCTTATTCTTAGTTTTTAGTATTAGCTAGTATTCTTACTTAGGATTCATTCTCTTCTATTACTTGTTTTACCTTTACTCTATACTACCTTCACTCTTATGCCTATATATAGTCCGTTAACTATATGAATATTTATTCCCCTTTATATTAGTGACCTATGCTAGGGATAATTATTACTTATTCTAGTATTTTTACACTTAAATATAGTCGGCCTCTTAAGAGAAGTATAGGAATCCTATAGACCTTAAGAAGTTAATAGAGATTTTAGGAGTTTGAAGGTCTAAGTAGTTATATATAGAATATAGCATAATTAAGTAGATATAGAATAGGCCTTATTTGGGAATTGAGAGGTTATTAGATAATAGAAGAATTATTATTAAAGTAGCATATATTTAGGAGGAGCCTATTAGCAATAGGCCGGCCTAGGCTTATAGAGACGCTTCTAGAACTATAGCATTCTACTATATTAAGCAATAGGACGTTTTAGGGATAGGAGTCTTAGGTAATAGATATTAGAAAGGAGCAAAATACTAGTAGAATTAGATATTATTAGAGGGAAATCGGAGTTTATAATAGTAGAGAGAAAAGATAAGGGGTTGTTTTTATATTCCTTTATATTATATAGAAAAGATAGAGCCCTCTACTTTAGAACGAATTCCTTATAGTTAAGATAAGTCCTAAAAGCTGAGATTTAGAAAGTACTAGCTAGGAATACCTTCATAAGATAAATAACCTTATAATATACTTTAAGACCTTTAAAAGATATATGCTATAATACTTCAAACTGCCTATACTCTTAGGGTCTTATTATTCTCTCTACTTTTACTACTTTTTAAAGTTTTTAGTCTATTGCTTTTCAAATCACTTTAGCTTTTCTTACTTCTTATACTAGCTTTTATATAGTTATCTTTGCATATCTTACTTACTATTATTATATCTACTAGTATAAGGAAGAATGCTACTTCTAATAACCTCTTTAGGGATAGGAGAAATATTATTACTCCTATTAGTTCTAAGCTATCTGCCTCGACTATACTAACTATACCTAACCTTATAGATTAAAACCTTCCTAACCCCTATTTACTATTTAGGAATTCTATATATTTCTTAAGGAATATGCTTCTGCCTAGTATACCTAGCCTACCTTAATTCTTAAGGTTAAACGTTTTATAATTCTTAACTTAGCTTAAGACTATTTTTAATAATTATTAAGTTACTAATATGAATTATATTACTTGACTTCCGGACTACTATAATATCATTATTACCGACTATATTTATATATTTTCGGAGCATATAGACCTAGATTAGGAAGGGCTTAAGCGAGCATTAAAGAAGGAGTATTAGGATAATGATTTATATTAGTAACTCTTTACTAGAGCCTTCTTAGAGGTCCTAAAGACTAAGGGGTATATAGAGGGGACTATATTATATACCTTTACTTATTAATATACTTCTATCTCCTATAGACTATTAGAAGATAGTATAGTCAAGAAGTATACTTAAAGTCTTTAGTTCCTAAATAGACTTCCTAAGAAGGTTTGCAAGTAGGTTATTAATAAAAACTATATTATACTAGACTGACCTAGTATAATAAAGTTTAAGAATATACTTAAGACTATTATAGAATATCTTAAGTTAGAATATGATCTAGAAGAACTATATCCTAGTAGAGGAAACCTCCTTAAGCTTAGTAAGCTTATAGACTAGGTATAAACTATCTAGCTTATCTTTAAGCCTACGCGTTTTGCTATTCCTATTATAGTATTAGCTGCTAGTATTCCTGCCTAGTAGGAACCTAAAGCCTTAACGGAAATAGACATTCTAACTAAGAAATTTAAGGCTCTAATACTTCTACTCTCTATAAAGATTAACTGACTTATATAGTTAAGTACTTCTATATAGAATATAGACATACAACCTACTAGTCTAAGTATAGTTAACCTAATCAGAGCTACTTCTAGTATAGGGGCTAGGAGGATCTATACTTACTATCTTCTAGAAAGGTATAAAGCCCTTTATTATAACTTGAAAAGGATACTTGTAGAGTAGAGGCGAATTAATATTGATAATAATAATATCTACCGTCTAGGGCTAGCTAGGAGTAATAACCTACCGTTATAGTTTAGACTAAGAATGTCTATAAAATAGTAGGTATTTAATACCTTAGATACTAATAGAGATAATAGGTATAAGGCAATAGGGACGGCCCTAGGAATTACTATCCTAGTTACTACTATCTTGCTCTCGGCTAGTAATAAAGATAGTAAAGAAGAAAAGGAGTAGATAGTAACTTATGAATAGGAGGCTATTAATAATAATAGTATATAGGCTAAGGTAAAGGCTATACGAGCTAATAAAATCAAACTGTATAATCTAATACTAAAGGCTAAGGAGACTTATTAAGTCTTAAAATAGAGATATAAGTAGGAAAAAGATATAGTATTAGCGAAATCTATCTAGAAAGGCGTATAGAAACCTAAACTGCCCTAGCCTATTATAATATCTAAGTAAGAAGAAGATATTATGATAGTAGATATACCTATACCCCCTCTAATTATCTATATAATAGAGTAGAAGCTATTCCTAATCCTAGGGGCAAAACTTGAGTAAACATAAGCCTGAAAGATTATAGATAACCTAAGTAACTCCTTTTTGCCTAAAAAGCTTCTAAATAAGATTCTCTAGAATCCTATTACTAGAGCTACTAGATAGGAGTTTATTTTAGCCTTAAAGAGCCTTTAAGATTTGCTTTTTAGATAGATAACTAATAAGAGAAAGGAGTGACTTATAGAAGCCTGAAAAGAACTAGCTATAAAGGAAGTAGGAGTTAGGGAAATTGGAACTTAAGACTATATAGAATCTCGCTTTTATGCTATTATAATACTAAAGCTTAAAGTTGATATTAATAATAAATATATAGTTAATATAATAATTGATACTAGTATCGAGATTAATATCATAACCTAGGACCTTGCTATAGCTACTAGGCTTCTTATTATAGCTAACCCTCAGCTTATACTTATTGTATATAGGGGCTAGTACTACGAGTTTAAAGGAGTCTATGAGAATGTCTCTATTACTATTAGGCTAATTATATCTTACAAGCTAATCTTTATAGTTAAAAAGGCTGATTAGGTACTAATCTTTAGATAACCTTATATATATAAAACTAGGTTATCTATCTATAAGGAGGATAGCGGCCTCTTCGCCTATCTATATAACTTAGACTAGTCCTAGATAGTTATAGTAAAAGTTCATTTAGCTATAAATTATCAAAACTACTATAGAAGTAATATCTTCCCTTTAAATGCCCTTCCTAGAGAGCTAAGAGAGGTAGCTTAACTAGGGCAAGTAAGGAACCTTTAGTATCTTATTTATTAGAGTCTGATTTTAAAGTTAATATTTTATGTAGGGAATATATACTAAAAGCTTAGTATAAGTTTAGTTCTATTAATTTTATTAATAGTATAAAAAGATGTATAGAACTATAGATTTTTTTTATAAAAGATACATTTCCTTATATTTATTAAACATATAGGGAAAAGAGAGAAGCAAGAGTATTTATAGCTTATAAGCCTAGATTAAAGAAAGTTTTTCCTATTAATAAGCCTATAAGGAAGGGCAAAGCTACCTAGATTAATTTTAAGTAGTTAAAAGGAGTAAAAGAGAAGAAGCTATTACTAAGAAAGGATAACTAAAAGTTTACTAAGTAGCTTTATCCTAAGTTTTTTAAGATTAAAGTTAGCTTTAGGTTAATATTTAAGGAGTTTGAAAAGTTATAGATTAGTTTTTTCATTTTATATAAAGAGAAAATGCTACTTTATAAGTATCTTTTATACTAGGAAATAGTCTTAGCCTAAGGGTTTAAACATTTAAGAAAAATAAGATCTAAGGTAGCTCTTTTAATAGTAATTAATACTATTGACTATAAGGCCTAGCAAGAACCTAGCTTCTCTATATTACGTGCTCTATAAGTAGTAGTAGAAGATATAGTAATAGATTGCATAAAAGCTAGGGTCTATAAGCTAGAGTAGGATCCTTATCGAAATAATTAGTTCTTAGTTAAAAAGAAAGAGTAGAAGAAATACTAGATGATTATAGCTACTCTTAGGCCTAATGCTATTACTATACGAGATACTAATTTGCCGCTAAACCCTAAAGAGTTCGCTAAACGCTTTGCTAGTAATATATGCGCTAGCCTAGTAGATATATTATTAGGGTATAATCAAGTTGAGCTAGCTAAGTAGTTCTAGGATCTCTTTGCCTTTATGACTTCTAAGGGCCTTATTAGACCTACTTGCCTATCCTAGGGATCTATAAATATAGTAGCCCAATTTATTAGAATTATGTATATAATCATTTTTAAGGCATCTAATATAGCCGAGCCTTTCCTAGATAATATCGGAATTGAGGGACCTAAGATAGATTATAATAGAAAAGAAGATATGCCTAGAATTAGATACTATGTATAAGAGTATATCTAGAACTTAAATAAGGTCTTATATCTATACGAGTAGGCTAGGCTTATTCTTTCTATATCTAAATCCTAGTTCTATATTAATAGCATTTTGATTATTAGTTACGTCTTTATATTAGAAGAGAAGCTTCCCTAGACGTCTAAAGTTATTAAGATCTTTAAGTAGCCTAAGCTAATAAATACCTCTAAAGCAAGGGCATTTATTAGCATTTATATCTATTACTAGATTTAGGTTCTACTTTTTGCTAATATAGCTATACTAATTTACTACCTTTTTCAGAAGAATATAGTTTTCAACTAGTTGTATAAGTATAATTAAGCTATATAGACTCTTAAATATGCCTTAACTAGTATACCTACTCTTGCCTCTAAGGACTATATAGAAGGTACTAGAGTATTTATACTTAGTATTAATACTAGTAGATTAGGCTAGGAGGTAAACTTAGATTAACTTAATAGGGAAGGCTAGAGAAGAATCATTTGCTTTAAGAATAGTTAGTAGAGTCTATAAGAGGTATCCTATAATACTACTAAACGAGAGTACTATAATATCCTAAAGGTATTAAAGAAGCTTTAATATTAGCTATATAGTATTTATTTTATTCTAGAGATAGATACTAATATCTTAATTGCCTAAATCAATAGAGTAGTATCCGACTTCCCTAGAAGCCTACTAATAAGGTAGTTAGCCTAAATCTAGCTATTTGACTTTAAGGTTTACTATATGCTTAGGGCTAAGTATACTACTACTAATAGGCTTTCTTATAAACTATATATAGTATCTAATGATCTAGATAATACTAAGAAAGAAGACCTTAATGATTTTATTAATGCTTAGCTTTTCTTACTTAGTATTACCTCTATTTAAGCTGAAAATGTTTCTAGTAATAACTCTGATTCTAAGGGATCTATACTAGAGCTAGAATAAGCTAGTTTAGAGAACGTTTTAGAAGGCAATTATTCTATATAGCTCTAAAAATATACTCTTTATCTTATTATACTTAAAAAACCCGTGGAATTAGATAGAAAGAAGTTTTTATAATTTAAGTCTAAAGTACTCTTCTTTACTATTTATAATAAGATTCTATTTAAGTAAAGCTCGAAGAATAGGCTTCCTAGAAGAGTTATTGATAATCCTAAAGAAAAGGCTACTATTCTTAAGGAATTGCATAAAGGTATTAGTAGTCATAAGTACTAGGAAGTAATATTTACTCTAATTGCTAATCGTTACTAGTAGGAAAACATATAGATAGAGATAAGGACTTATATATAAAGTTATCTAGAGTATTAGATACGCTAAGTATAGAGAACTAAAGGCTAGTTATACCTAATATTTATCGATTTTTAGGGAAAAGTAATTTCTTTAGATATAATTTATATACTTCTTCGATAAGGTAAGGACCGTCTATTTGTTATCCGAAATAGGGCCTCTAGCTAGGTTGAAGCTAGGGCTAATAGCTCTATATCTATAAGGAATATTACTAAATTCCTATTTGAAGATATTATTTATTATTATAGTACTTTTACTAAGATTCTAATAGATAGTAGACCTGAAAATTAGGAGCTTATAGATAAATTGATAATAATATATAGAATGAAGTATATTACTATCTCTATATATAATACTAAAGCTAACGGGATAATAGAGTAGAGGTATTAGCCGATCGAAGACGTATTAGCTAAATTAACAAGTAGAGGTATTAATAACTAGGTTTTCTATCTTCCCTCTATTTTATAAGTAGATAGAGTTATAATATAAGAGACAATAGGGTTTTTGCTATATTACCTAAAGATAGGCAGAGATCTAATCTTTCTAATAGAATAGGAGATCCTAACTTAGTTAATTTTGCCTTAGGATATAATTAAAACTATAGCTAACCTGCTAGCTATATATATATAACAATTTAAATACTAAGATAAGGATATTACCGAGGTACTATATTGTATATAATATTATAGGTAGTAGGGAAAAGACGCCTTTAATAAACTTTATTAGACCTTTAACGATTTGTATTTCCAAGCTAGAGATCTTATTCTACTATTTAATTCTAAATATAATACTAACTACTCTTTTATTCAAAAGCTATACTTTAAATAGCTAGGGCTATATAAGATCCTAGAGGCAATCTAAGAAAAGGGAACGTTTATAATTAGAGAATTAGATAGTACTAGATAAGCTAGTACTATAGCGATAAACTAACTTAAGAAGTTTATCTAGTAGGATTCTAATCTATTTATTCTATATAATAGTACTTAAGATATATCTAGGGTATTAACTTATATCTACAAGCTCTAAGGATAGTAAAGATAAAGAGCCCTTTTTAATATATAGGAGGAATCTTCTTTAGATAATAGCAAGCCTATAGAGAAGATAATAGTAATAAGGGGCTAAAGGAGAGAAGAAGCAAGATAAGAGCTAATTCTAGAAAGGGACAATTTTGCTATAGTTATTAATTCTTGATACTAAATTTTTATTTTTTTATTTTTTTACCTTATTAGTTTTTATTATTCTTTTATTTTATACCTTATATTATTCTTACTCTACTACTATATTTATTCTAAGCTTACTT
>QGMI01000318.1:0-37385 GCA_007821535.1 Lachnellula occidentalis
TTAATACTTTACTAGTAGGTCTACTTTATCTCTTTATCTAGAAGGTAGTAACCTTATCTCCTCCTTTCTTACTAGAGTTATAGAAAGTAGTATATAATCCTAATCTTAATACTCTACTAGTAGGTCTACCTTACCTCTTTATCTAGAAGGTAGTAACCTTATCTCCCCCTTTATTATTATAATTGTAGAAAATAGTATATAATCCTAATCTTAGCGTTCTACTAGTAGGTCTACCTTACTTCTTTATCTAGAAGGCCTTACTTCTGCCTTTACTATAATTATAGAAAATAGTATACAATCCTAGTCTTAGCGCTAGCAAAAGCCTACCTGCAATTTTACTTAGCATATAATATAGCTTCCTGCTATCGCTAATTTAGTATAATACTACTTTCTACCTAGTAGTAGCACTTACTTGTATCTACTTCTACTAGATCCTCTATAGCTCTTACTAGTCCTAGAATCTACATTATATTATAAAGACCTAGAACGCTCTAGATCTCGATCTCTACCTCCTATACTAGGCATAGAATCTCAGCTTTATAAAGACTCTAGGTCCTTAGTATCTATACCTATTAAAAGACTTATCCTAAGGTAGGTAAGTACTAAGCATATGCTTATAAAATATTTTACCTAATACTAATCTTTTACTAATCTTACTAGAAGAATACCTACCTATTAGAGTCCCTAGACCTAATATAGTTAATACCCTCTAAGTAGTATCCTTACCTAGGACTAGTTACTCGCTACTCTACTTGCTATATTATATAGATTTTAATAACTATATCTAATATATAGCTATACTACTCCTAGGACTAAGCTAGCATTCTTTATACTAATTTAAAGAAAGTAGTAAGAAGGAAACATAAATGACTAAAGAAGGTAGTAAAAGGCTAAGCTTATATTATAATATTATATTCCTCTTGATACTTCTTTCTTATATAGTTATAATATAATTATCTTCTTATAGTTATAGTCTTACTTCGTGATAATAAAATAGTTTCTAAAATACTATAATAATAAGAGGTAAAGCTTAGTTATTACTAGTAAGTCAGCTAAATATTAGTACTAAGTTAATATCCTACTATATTACTATCTATCTATAATAAATAAAATCGGCATAAGATAAGAAAACTTGAATATAAGTAAAAACTAGAATGTTAGCTAAATCTTAGTATTAGGTTAAGAGTATACTACCTTGCTACTATAATAAGTATATATAGCATAAGATATAGTATAAGATAAGAAGAACTCAAATATAAGAACTAGATTATAGGCTAGCTCTTAGTACTAAGCTAAATAAGCTCTAAGAAAGTCTAACCTACTAATTATAATAAATAGATTTAAATAATATAAGACTATAATATCATAATCGTTATCTAATTATTAGTACTAAGCTAATACTCTACTCTCTTAATATATGATAACTTTACTTAGTATATTAGTATAATTCTCTTTCAATACTCTTAGGTATATAGTTTAATCATAATATAGATTAAAGTATATATATAATTAAGATAGTAATTTAGATTAATGTTTTTCTAATTATCTAATTATAAAGGTAGCTTATTTCTAGATCTTAGAGTTAGACTAGAATCTTATCTAATCTCTATAATAGGCCTAGTTAAACGGCCTCTTTATAGGGTAGTTCTTCGTAGTATTATAACTCTGCCTAGACTATTATAAGTTAGAGATATAAGATATGAATCCGTATTAATATTAATCTACTTATCGTCAAGTAATAGTAAAGACCTCTTAAGTCTTAAGGTAGGCAGTCGAGTTAGCAAATCATCTATTTAATTAGTAATAATTCAAACTAGCAAATTAATAGAGCTTATATATACTAGAAGTCAAATCGATTAAATATACACTTGAGAGATCCTATAGTAATAATATAAGACGTATACTAGGTATAGCCTACATACTTACTTCAAGTAGTAGAAATAGAAACTTTACTCCTAGATATGCCTTTTACTAGTCTCTTTCTAATTATATCTATTTTTCCTACTTAATTATTTATTTCATTTCTAAGTTATAAGGTACTTTAATCTTAGAATATAGGTATTTCCTAAGTGCTATACTAGGGCTAGGACTCTATTAAGTAGAAAGTAGGATATTACTAGCTTTATTATAAGAATTAGTACTATCTTTTCAGGGATATCCTAGTTCCCTTTTCATAAGTATCTTAGTAGCTTTAGTAGCTCTATTAACCTTCTACTACTCTTAACGATCTATTACTATTAGTTGAAGATTATAATTAAGATAGTAAGACTAATAATACCTATCTTATAGAAACTAGTATTAATAATCTTAATTGCTAAAAGACCTTTTAAGTATAAGAAGATACTTATAGATATTATACGCTTAGTAGCTTTAAGATCCCTAGAATCTAAAGTATTACTACTATAATGATAGTTAGCATCTAGTATAATACTTAGATAGAGTTATCTTACCATAATATTACACCTAGTAAATGTAGATATATACTAGTCTACTATATTTTCTAATTCCTAATTTTAGCTAGATTAGTATTCTGCTTAATAGCTAAGAACTCTATAGTAGGTATCTTAGAGAAGAAAGGAGAGAGACTATATAGTATAATTAATTAGCCTTTATCTTTAGTCTAATTCGAAACCTTCTTATTCTTATATATCTTTAACTTTCTAATGATATTAATAATATCTTTTTTAGAATACAAGTAAGGGATATAATGTATATCTTATAGGTAAGGAGAATTGTAGAATAGCTTTAAGGTATAGAAGAAATGAATAAGATAATAAATAATAATAAAATAGATATATTAGTACTAGTTATAGTAAGGAAAGACTTTAGCAAGATAATATCCTAGGCCTAAGTACCTAAAATGTTAGTAGTATACTAGAATATATATATAGCATTATACCTACTACTTGCTTGTAGTATATATTAAATATAAACCCCTAGAAGCTATGCTACTCTAGGTTTATATACTACTATTCGAAAATACGCCTAGTAAGATCTAAAATCGCCTTGAAAAGAAGCTTAAAAGATAGATAATAAATCGATATTATATTCTGATTAATATAGATACGCGAAGTATAATAGCTAAAGCCTAGTAAGTATATGCTATTATAGAGCTAGAGTAGAGTTAGCTTAAATATACCTAGACTAGAAGGGTATCGAACTGAAAAGATAATCTTAGTAAAAATGCTATAAATGTATTTAAAGGTTATATTATACTAGATATTACTCTAGTTGCAAAAAAGGTAGGCTTAACTTTTACTAATATAAATAATAATGATCTTAGTGCCTTTAGTATAGATTTTAGTAATCTAAGGATCTTTATTATTTATAGGAGTACATTATATATTATATAGGGCCTTGATAGCTAGACCTGTATTATATTAGCATTATATAGTTATAATCCTAGGATAGGGTTAATATACTAAGTAAGGATTAACCTAATAGATAATCAAAGTCTTAACGTTTTCTGATAATATTATTTAAAGAATTGATATTATTTATTAAAGCATAAGTATTACCTAAGCTTTAATACCTATTATCTATAAGAAGTTATTAAATAATAGGATAGTTTTCTAATATAACTATATCTAGTTAGCTATTATAATCTAAATATAGAACTAGGATAACTTATATACATTTAAGTTACTAGAGTCTATAATTGCTATAACCTTTTATAAGTAGTTCCTCTAGATATAGGGAATCGAGATAGGCAGTTTAGGAGGATAGAGATACTTGCCTATACTAATTATTACTACCTAAGGAAGGCTATATAGAATAATAAAGTTATATATAATATTATAGCTAGTTTGAAAGATATTATATCTATCTAGATATAAGGTATAAGTATATCCTACTAATATTAGCATTCTACTAGCAAGTAAGATAAAGGTATAAATAGTAGTTAGCAAGATGTAAATTAGTTAGGAGTATAGTAGAATAATAATTATCTTTATTCAGCTAGTTAGTAGTACCTTGATACTAGCTAGTAAATAATTATATCCGACTATTTACTAACTTAAAGTTATTATAAAGGATCTTTAAGTATCTGAGATTAAGTACTCTATTAGGTTTAAAGTACTACTAGAAATGCTTAGTTTTCTCTCTATACTAGGGATTATATATATTCTAATAAGAAAGCGAATAATTACTTAGAGCATTACCCTATTACTAGTTAATAAATAGATAAATATTAGGTAGAGGATATGACTTACATACTAGTTAATATCTCTAAAATTAAGACTAGGCTAAGGATAGAGAGTATTATAAGAATAGCTACTATATGGTCTATCTGTACCTATTAATCCCTTCTAATACTTCTATATAAAAAGGTTAAAGTAGTCTTTAGTACGAGCAAATCTAATAGGCTTATCATTATCTAGATTGCTAGTCTATTGAAAGCATTAAATGCTAGTTTCATAAGAAACTTAGTTAAGTAGATTATACTAAGTATAATCAATTTAAGTATAATAGAAATTAGTAAGCCTAGGATCAGTTAAGGGGTATAACTTAATACCTTAATAGCGCTTTATTATATTAATAACTAGCTACCCTTTAAAAAAGTTAGACTTTACTCTATTATAGGTAGTACTACTATTATACTAATACTAGATCTACGAATATATTATAAGTATACTAGGAATAAAGAGGTTATCTTAACCTATAAATTTATAAAACTCTAGGATCTATTCTAGTTCTATACTAAGAGTTAAAATTAAGTATACTACTCCTTTTCAACTATTCTAAAGGTAATCTAGAATTGTATAATAGAAATATAGCTCTTAGGCTAATGCTAGATAGCTAATTCGTACTATTATAAAGTAGTATTTGCTATTCTTAGTCGGCTCTATGATAGTTAAATCGGCTTATAAGTAATATACTATTAGTAAGGTAGTATTATACTACTTCGATTAAAGCTTACTTTGTGTATTATATTATATTCTTCGTCTATTAGATTCTTAAGCATAGTATTATTATGCTCCTAAAGGAAAGCTTTATTAGATATATAATATAACGATTGAAGTAGTATAATGATATACAACTTGAATTAGTACTATAATAGAAGAGTTATAATAATAATTATATATAGATAGTTACAAGTTAATAGAATAATAGTAGAAGAGATATTTCGTATACTAGACTTTGCTATCTAGATTAGCTACCGATTAGTAGTAGCAATTAAGATTTATAATTTTTATTAGTAAAAGAGGAGAAGGAAAAGGGGTAAAGAGGAGGTTAAAGCCTAGATCATATTTTCTATAAGCTTATACGTATTAAGTTTAGTACTAGGATTATGATAGGTTAGTGTTATTATTATATATAACTAGATTTAAGAAAGCTACCTTTTAAAAGTAGTAAGTTAAATGATTTAAAGTCTAATAGTATGAAATCTAACTAATATTATATTTTTAGTAGAGAAGCTAAATAAGGAATTAGTATAAGGAGTAAGCTTACTAGCTTAAGACTAATAATAATTAAGGAAACTACTAAGAAGAGCTTAAAATACTAGACCTAAAGCTTATTTAAGGTTGATAGAAGTACCTTCCTATAGACTAAGCTCTAGTATTCTAGATTAAGTATTTAGTAGAATTTTACTTATTTGACTTTAGAGTTATTAGTTAAACTAAGTATATTAAGCTTTAGATTATATTTTTACTAGCTATTTCTAGGATAGATAAAGTATAATTCCCTAGTCCCTAAGAAACTACCTATACTAGTATATTTTACCTATACTAGTATACCTGATAGGGTCTATAGCTTTTATATATATAGGTTTAATAGGGAAGCCTCTTCTCTTTTATATTATAAAGAAATCGAGGATATTTCTAGGATATTACTAGGATATTTCTAGGATAGATCTATAATAAGTCTATAGTAGATCTATAATAGACCTAGATATTGCTAGCATATTACTAGGATATTACTAGGATAGATCTAGGATGGATCTAGGATAGATCTAGGATAGATCTATGATAGATCTAGGATAGATTTAGGATAGACCTAGGATAGATCTAGGATACTTCTAGGATAGATCTAGGATGTCAGCTATAATAAATAAGCCCTACTAGGTCGCGTACAGCTACTAGCACATATAGCTACCGTCTTGGTAGAGCCGACGATACGATATGGTCAGGTATAGTACCCTTAATAATAGTCCCTTTCTTTATACTACTAATTGTAATAGTAATTACAACTTCTACCTATTAATCCTTATCTTAATAATACCTTAGATTAAAAGGTTACTTTGCCTTCTAAGCAAGGGAGCTAGTAGTAATAGTAGGACTTGCTAATTTAAATAGATTATTATCTAGTAGATCTATTATAAGTATAGGCGTCTTTATAGGCGCCTTTAGTATAGCTTTTGCTCTCTTTAGCACTAGGGCTAGGGTTAGGGTAGTAATTAATACTATGCAAGCGTATTTTAGTATAGTTATAATAAGTGATTTTAGGGCGTATTTCGCTATAAGGTAATAAGGAGGTACTTTTTTAGCCTTTGCTTTTTATCTAGTATTTATTACTATAATAGAAATAGTTATTGTCGGGATATAGGGTATTGGAGGTATTGTGGGTCATGTGATCGAGTCACATGATATCGCGTAGCTTAGTCAGCGAAGAGTACATATCCTCTTCGCTCCTGCAACCTCTACTTAGAATGCTAAGTAATATCAACTAGAATACTGAATCAGTCTTACTATATAGTAATAAGTGATCAATTATCTAATACTTATAATACTAATACTAATTAGTAGTTTATCTTATAGGAGATAGCTATAGAGTAGTAAGGTTTTAACTAGAAGAGATAGAAAATAGCGCTAGGCTAACTAACCGAAACGACGTACCTATTTCTTATGCTAAAGAATTGCGATAACGATATCTATATACTCTCCTAGCTTTAACTAACTGAGTATAGAGAAGTCTATAGACATTATTATCTAGAGGTTCAAGAGCTCCTAGTGCTAACTAACTAGTTATAGAGCTACATCTACTATATAGAACAACTTACTTTACAAGCTCTTAGACCAACTAACTAAAACGATAGAGTAGCTATTCCTAGACTAACTAACCGCAATAAAGGAACGTTTCGTCAGAAAGTAACATACTTCTAAAGCTATATAAGCTTCCTCTTCTTCTTTAAAAACCTTCAAATTTTCTACCCTAAATTTACCTCCTCTAGGTCTGAAATACCTAAAGAAATAATAGTCAAATTAAGTGACGACAATGATAATATCAAAGAAGGTAGAGCCCTAAGCCCTAGGACTATACCTCTTAGTTATTCATGAGCTTTAATGCTAGGTCTAGAAGCTTAACTACTCTAGGGGAAACCTGAGAGAAAACCTTATTAAGGACGACCTATTATAATCCCGATCTTATTGAAATACGCTTACGAGGTAGATGAGAAGATATAGGGATAATTGATAGACATCTTAAATATTAATAATATCGATTATGCCGTACTAAATGGCTTCCTTATCTATTATATATGCCTCTACTTAATAAAATAATAGAAGGATAAGGCATTATAGGATTTCTTTCGAACCTATTTTAAGGGATAGAAGGTAGAGACATTTATCGATTATAATAAGAATAACGTCTAGATACTATGAAGCAACCTGTAGAAGAATAGGGTCTTTGTAAGTGAGGAAGGAGATATCCTAGATGCTCTAGTAGACGTCTTGATAGAAGAGAGGAGATATCGATAGATAGAGGAAGACGTAGAAATATAGCTGTAAAATAGCATATATTTCTACTCTTATGCTAACCTAAAGTATGAAGAGAACTTTACGTTTATATCTCCCTTATCATATCGACCTTCCCGATAGATATTACTAAAACCCCTAACTGCAAAGAAACCTCTACACATATCAGGCATTCTGAAGGTAGTCCAAGAATAAGTCCGAGGACGTTTATGTACTTAATATAAGGATATCCCTAAGGAGGACGAGAGGCCTAATAGGCCTAACAATATAGAGAAGCCTAATGAGCCTAATCCTCAGAGATCTAACGTGATGCTTATCATTATTGATCAGGTGAGGAAGGTGTATAAAGATAACCTTTCTCTTTAATAAGGGATTGATGATCTAAGAGGCAAGAACCCTAAAGAGGTAGCAAGACTTGAGGTATTATTTACTAGCAGGATAGGATATAACGCGAAGTTATCTCGTCTTATAGACTCGTAATATAAAGCAGTCTAATATGAGGAGTATCTCAAGGCAGCCCTTAAACAAGATCAAGCTCGATAAGCTTTCTATTCCCTAGAGCGCTACGAGTCTCTAAATTGCAGTAGATCACATGAGAAGAGTAACGGCGACTATGGCAATCGCGGGAACGCTAGTAGCACCGGAAATAACAGCAATCGCAATGACCCTAAGCAGGGCGTGCTGTCGATTCTTCCTGCCTTATAGCTAGGAGACTCAGAGTATAGAAGCATAGTCCCTTTAGTACTAAATGATAAGATCATCACGAAGTAGATGATCGACCTATCAAAGCTGTATTATAATAAGAAGTAGAAGTATAGTAGCAGAGCATATAATATGCTTAGCCCTAAGATTAAGATCTTCTTCAAGAACTATATTAATGTTAACTTCCTCTCTTATCTATATTACTGCGCTTTCTCAACTATGCTAAAGGATAGTATATTAGAGTTCTACTATAGTACTCTCGCCAGGAAGCAGTTGAACTTTCGCTCTCTTGTAGAGTATATATGAGAGGAATTTGAGACCTTAGAGAATCGCTAGCGATATATAGTAGAATGGCGTAGTACGTCGCTTCTAAGCATTATGCAGGAGCTAAGTAGTAATAATAAAGATATGCTAGAGTATCTATAGATACTCTTCACTTGATTAGTAAAGATCTAGGTATATCTAGCTCTTAACTATTAGAGCGAAAATACCCTTTGAGACTAAGTCATTACTGCCTATAATGATATTAAGGAATATAAGATGTGTATCTTTACCTTTGTAGATACCTACTATAGTATTTATGCTTAATTGCGATTAGTAATTGCGGCGTAATTAAAGGAAAGAAGATTAGGAAAGCAAGTGATAAAGAATAGGTAGTAGCACCAATTTGTCTCTAAAAACAAGACTAAATCTGATCAATTCTATATAGATCGGACCTTTAGTACTAGTAGAGGCGTATTCTATAGTCTACTACGAGGCAATAGTAGCTATTGAGGTCGCTTTAACTTTTAGAGTAATAATCGAGGCCTGTAGATATTGTCACTATAAAAGAAGTATTATGTTTATCAAAAAGAAGGCTGCTAGTCTATAAAGCACTTGAAGGAAGAGAGAAACGTAGCATTTTCGAAGTTTAAGGAGAAATCAGGCGATCTTAATGCTTTATATGCGAAGTATAATAGTTTCCTAGTAGAAGCTAAGAGCGTTAATAGCTTCTACTCTGATGATAAAGTAGACGAGCGACTCTATAGCAACTACATAGGAAATAAGGATGACGATAATAGAGATGATGATAATGATAAGGAAACCTATGATGACTATTTTCTTACTGATTATAGTAATATCGACGGCCTAAGCGCTATAGTAATCCTAGCAGATTAATTAACCTTGTATACGCTTACTAGAATTGATATTTTTGATAAGGAAAGAAAGTAACATGAGACCGTTTTATCTTACATTCCTATATTAAAATCGTCATCTAAATTACCTTCTAAATCGCCTCATTTTGCTGAATCGCCTATTTTTATAGGCGATTCGCTTATCAAACTACTTAAGGTAAGCGTTGGCTACTAGTAAGCGTTTCACCGACTAGCGTTTCGCCAAAAGTAAGCGTTCTGCTAAAAGTAGGCGTTTCGCTTAGCGAATTACCTTAAAATGTAGGCGTTTCACTTAGCGATATACCCCCAAAATTACTCCTAGAATCACCTCATTTTAGATCGATAGCATTTATATTTAAGGACTGCTACTTATTAGAGCGTTTCTATAGGATTATGCCCGATAGTAGTGTAGCAGGAGTCTTTATAGCAGGTGAAGGCTAGTATGTTGTACTATTGAAGCTATTCCTAGATCTTGAAATGAATAATGACTTAGTAGGGAAACATACTATCAAGTTTAGCAAGGGCATAGCTATATTGAAAGGCATAGTCTGCGTCCCTACCCTAATTAGACTAATCACCTTCTATATATTGCTAACGAATACCCTATTCCTGCTCTATATTAGCGATATAGACAAGCTGAAGGTCAAGCTAGACAACCTTGAAAACGTCTTGATTCAAGGCGATTTAAGAGTCCTAGTTATACGAAAATAGGGATATCCCTAGATACTTTTGAACTAATTGGAGTAGATGGTTGTTTACTATTACCTGACTAATAGCAAGCTTCGACAACTCTATTGCCGTTTTGGGCATCTATCGATTTAGAGACTCTCTAAGATTCTAAAGCGAGCTAGCTACGACCTAGATACTAAAGCTATTCGGAAGCTAATAGAGTACTATTACTAATGCTAGAAGAACTAGAAGGCACCTAGGAGATTTAAGTTCTTACTCTAAGATAACTATAACTTTAATTTTGAAGTTATTATAGATGTGCTTTAGATTAATACAAAGCCCGTGCTACAGGTAGTTGATTCAGCTATAGGCTTTTAGGCTACGAGATTCCTAGATAATATGTCTGCTAGATGTGCATAGGATACGCTAAAGCTATGCTAGATCGATTTATATCAAGGACCGCTAGATATAGTAGTTCATAATGTAAGTACTAATTTTACAGCTGCGCAATTCAGATAGCATGCTAGATCTATAGGAATTCAGGTCAAGGAGATCCCTGTTGAGGCCTACAACTCGATCGAGAAGGTAGAGAGATACTATGTTCCCCTCCGACGAGCTTTTATGATACTCTATAGCGAATTGCAGGGGATATTGTATCAAGATAACATCCTCCAAATGGCTGTGAAGGCTGTGAATGACTCAGCGGGACTAGACGGTCTAGTGCCTACTCTACTCGTTTTTGGGGCATACCCACGAATAGTAGATAACTCACCGCCGTCACCGAATATCACTGTGAGAGCTAAAGCAATTCAGAAGGCTATGAGTGAAGTGCGTCGACTGCATGCTACGCGGCAAGTTGGCGATATGCTCGCGATAAGGAACGGCCCGAACACTTCCGCAATTCTCTCACTCCCCCTCTAATCAGATGTCCGCGTCTTCCGCGAGGACGAAGGCTAGAAGGGACCATTCAAGCTGATCTCTACCGATAGAGAGACATGCATCATTGCACTCCCTAGCGGCCCGACGCAATTCCGCACTATAGTTGTCAAGGAGTGGCGTACAAATAAGTATAGCGACGAGGTCGATAGAGAAGTCGATCTAGATATCTAACGAGCAGCGTAAGGAGAAGTCGATCTGGGTATCGAGCGTGCGCCGCAACCACCGCCTATAGGCACCGACGACGCTGTGCTAGCGCTAGAAGACGCGCTAGCAGTAGAGTCTGACGATGAGGCCGGAGAGCTACTTCTAGCATATCGACGTCATTGAGACGTGCTTATCTAAAAGCGAGGCCGTAGACGCCTAAAAAGATCGAAGAATAAGCGTCGCACGATCCCCGATTTGGATATAGAGGTCATGTATGCTATAGCGCGGGAGAATGGCACTGAGATCACATAGACCTTTGTGATAGTAAAGGAGAAAGGAGACCTCGAGTTAGCTATTAAGCTGAGGCAACAAGGCCTTATCACTACCCCTAGGAAGCCATTTGAGGCTTCACGAGTAACGGAATTCGATGGCCTATTAGGCCAAGGAGTCTTCCGCTTTGTCATCTACGACCCTAAAGTGTATAGATATACACGTATCTTTAAGGCACGTATGGTAGATGAAGTCAAGGGGAAAGCTATGGACAAGCTGTATAAGAAATCGAGACTCGTGATCGCAGGATATAGCGATCGCGGAAAAGAGTTTATTTTGACGTAATTGCCTACGATCTAGCGAGCTAGCCAGCGCGTGCTAGTAGCGCTTGGCGTACATACCACCGTAATTTAGACATCTGTACCCCGATAGCATAATTATGATAGTGATCAAACTACTCTACGGCATCGCAGAGGCGGGAACCTATTAGTTTGTGACGTATAATCGCCACTATAAGGAGAAGCTCATAATGAGATCCTCAACCTACGACCCCTGCTTCCTTATTACTAAGGGCAGCTATAGAGTAGGAATCGTTAGAATGCAGATAGATGACACTCTCATCCTCTGCAATAAGCAGTTCGCCAAGCTTGAGGACGAGGAACTAGCAAAGGCCAAATTGAGGGCGAAGCCGAAAGAGAAGCTAGTAGAAGGTACCCCCCTGATCTTTAATGGTTGCATCTTGACGTAGAAAGGAAGCGATCTTCTACTCTAGTAAAAGGAGCAAGGGAAGAAGCTTGAGACTATCGACGCGAAGGCTAGCGACTACAAGCAGGCCTACATGCAATAGCGCGCTTGAGGCGCGTATATTGCGTCGATCTGCCAGCCAGAGGCATCGTTCGATCTGTCAGTTGCGGCATAATACTAAGACCTAGACGAGATCGAGATAATAGCGCTCAATAAGCGCCTCAAGTAGCAGAAGTCGAACCTCGAGAGAGGCCTGCGCTATATCCCCCTGGACCTCTCGACGGCTAGGTTGTTTATCTTCGTCGACAGATCGCTAGCAAATAACAAAGATTTGAGTTCCTAGTTGGGGTATATCATCGTGCTAGCAAATGAGGATATAAATGAGGTAGAGAGCGAGTTTACCATCAGAGGTAACATCGTGTACTAGAGCTCGACGAAGAGCAAGAGAGTCACGAGAAGCAGCCTCGCATTAGAGATCTACGGCATGGTTGCTGGTGTCGATATGGGAATCGTGATTAGCGTAATGCTAAAGCATATTACTGAGGAATTAGGACTACCCCCAATCGAGACGGTCGTCTGTACAGACTTGTACTCCCTCTACGAGTGCCTTGTCAAGCTCGGCACTACTAAGGAGAAGCGTCTTATGATTGATATCATGAGCCTAAGAGAGTCGTACGAGGAACGAGAGCTATACGAGATCCGATGGATCAACGGCAAGGACAATCTATTAGACGTAATGACGAAGACGAATCCAAACTGATCATTGGAGACTCTGATCGACGGGAATGTACTCACGGTACGAGTAGAAGGCTAGGTAAAGAGAGACGGATCGGGAGCATTAACGGAACCGCAACGCTAACCGCATCGGGCGTTCTACGAGCGTTTTTGTGAGCGTTTTGATGTACGATTCTGAGCGACCTAAGAGTACATCCCTTATCAGTTTCTTATCAGTTACTGAGATCCTTCTTTATGCTCTGATTGGCCGAATCGATCTTCAGCCGCAGTCCGAACCGCATTCTGAACCACATCTTCCCCACTGTTTTTCCCCACATTCTTTTGAGCCGCACTTCATTGTAGTACGTACTGCGATGAATCTTTCATATGTTTTAGGCCTATATTGCAGAGGCAATAGTAGGTGTGAGGGACTGTATAGTAGGAGAGAGATAATGATAGGGTTACCCTAATCCCAATATAGCAATGCCAACGACAAAAGAGAAGTTGCTAGTGTCGGGATATAGGGTATTGGAGGTATTGTGGGTCATGTGATCGAGTCACATGACATCGCGTAGCTTAGTCAGCAAAGAGTGCATATCCTCTTCGCTCCCGCAACCTCCACTTAGAATGCTAAGCAACATCAACCAGAACACCGAATCAGTCTTACTACGTAGTAACAAGTGATCAATTATCTGATACCTGTGATACCAACAGTTATCTATAATTATTATAATATAGAGAAGTATAGTTATTAAGTTATTATAATCGTAGTATATAAAAATCGATCTTAAAAAAGTAATATTCTTACGAAGTGAGATTCCCGCTAAAAATGGCGGATTGACACTAGTTAGTTGCATCGCTGTAGGCCCCGATCTAGTCGAGTGCAACATACCTATTAACCAATTCTAGACACACCTCTCCCTTCCCTTCGTATTTTATATACTACCTTGATTCACTCTCCACGCCAGATTACTGAGTTACTGACCTACCCATATCTAGTACTTAATCTTACACTTCTCTGCATTTTTTTTCCGTATTTCAATACTTGTGTTCTATTAAGTGACGGACATATGTTTTAAATCAATCAATAAGGTGAACGAGAATTGGGGCAGATTTCATCCCGTCTTGTAAATGCATGGTGAAATTTTACTTGAGTGTAAGGTAGGAGATCTCGCTCACATGGAGTGCTAGGATACTGATTCTTTGAGTGCGGTTCATTCGTTTTGACTTTGGTGAGGAGTGTTGTGTTCTGATATTTGGGATATTCACGCTTGCTCTTTCTTTCCATTTTTTGTTCAAGGGCTGAGGTAGGAAGTGAACGAACTGTTGGGTATAAATTCCAACCGCTTCCCATCATCCGCTTCCCATCACAGAGAATATCACTGACGGAGTCATATAAGATGGCCTAGCGACATTGTCTGGCAGTAAGACAGGCACGGAGGCCGACGACGTTTTGGACCTGACAAGTATATTCGATATTATTGAGGGAGGATTTGCAAGCTTGAGCAAACGGCGCCATTAATATATGTGATTCATGCGCTGTAAGTACTCTTTCTCAATCAGGCTGCCTGCTCTATATGTGGCTTATCAAGTGACTAGACTTCATCGGATGGTAGGAGTTGCTGTCAAGTTTACTTCCACGTTCATTGCCGATTGCTGTCGGCGTCTAAACCAATAATCCGTGGCAAGGCGTAATTATTGGAGCGAAGAGCTGATGCCAATACTCTGCTTCGCTTCCATTACTCAGGTCGGCCGTATTCAAGATCAGCAGTGGAAACTATGTGTCGTTGGATCATCAAGTTTCTGGACTGTTACAGTAATTTGTTAAGAGCTCGAGTGGCTTATATAGTATAGGTCAGGAGGGGAGAAATCTCTTTTCATTCCTCTTCTGCAATAGTCGAATCGTTCCCTTCGTGCCAGCTTGGAAGGTTCTCAGCTCCTAGATCTGGTAATAGCCGTATTCCTGTCTGTGTTTTGGTGCTCTAAGTGAGTTTCTTCAAAGCCGCCATCAATTTCGCACCGTTGAAGTTGATATAAAATACCATGTCGTGGTATTGTCCGCCTTCATGTGTGCAGACCAACAGTTATGGGAAATCACTGCCCGGGGCCATAGTATGTTCGTTTTCTTTGGCCAGGAAGATGCGCTAGAAGCTGTACTGTACATGAATTGAACAACTTGTCCAAAAGTGAAAAGAGTAGAGATCTGGACATACGTCGAGGTACAATGACCGTGAATTAGATATTGACAGCAAATAATGCATTGACAACAACTCCCAATTTATTTCCATAATCCAAACACAAGCTATCTTCTTCACATACCTTAATTTAGCATTCGAAATAGGTAGATATGCAATCGCATCGTCTTCCTGGACAGCTGCTTCGAGATCCACCAGCTTGTGCGAGCAGAAATAGATGTATCCAGATTTGGCGTGAAGTCAAACTACCAAGCGAATAGCTTTCCTATTTATAATACCTCGAGAATTGCATCACCGGCTTTGCTGTTTGATACGGGGGAAGTGCAAGACTGTTTCCAATTCGATAATCCATCATGGAAGAATCTCAGCCACGCGAATAAAGTCGTTTCGAGGTCGAGTGGAACTAAGAAGTGGATAATCATCTCACGCTTCGCGATTATTATCTTATCGTTATCTATCCTGTTACAGCCTGTTAGAAGTTTTGAGTACTTCTTAAATGAAATAGAAGCATAAGTAACAACAAGTTTCATAACAAGCTTCCGTGGTCGTAAGTTATCACTTCCAATAGGTTATGTCAATCATCAACTAACAATCATCCAGCAATGGTTAGGATTCCACCCTTCCAAGGTGGAGGTTCGTGTTCGATTCACGGCGGTTGCAAATTATTATTGCAACATTTCTTTTTGCATTTTGATTGTCTTTTTTATAGCAGGGGGGCGCGGAGTTTTTTTTTTTTAGCAATTTATGCGCACTAAGTCCTCGCGTATATATCACATGCCAAGACTACCTAGGGTGCTATATACTTCTTTCTCTTCCTCTACGGTACTAATTCATCCCACTAGCAAGAAGGTTATAGCTATCTCGTACTTCTGCTGCGCATATGCATAAAATGCTGTTGGTTGTACGTCTATATGATTCCCTTACCTAGCACGACAAATGATATGAAAGGTTCTAAATTTTAAAAAATCATCTAAAAGTGGAAGGGATTGAGTATTTAATTTGAGAGAAACGTTGATAGTGCGGTCTAGCCCCTTGCTTTTTATCAACACGATGGTATAGCATCATGTTGGTCGCCGGCTTGCCTTGGCCTAAGCGGACCCAAGGTTGTTGTTTCTTGACGACACGTTCGCACAACCATTTGCACAAAATTGTGTATATTACTCCATCCTATCATCCAGTCATAGAAGTTCCTAAATTTTCAAATGCCTCCGCTAGAAGCACATAGATCCAAGTTTCAATACCAACTCAATATGCAAGACATTCTGGTCTTCCTCGAAGCAGACTCAACAGCAGCTGAACAAGCTTTCCTTAAACAGGAGAATCGGGCGGGGGCATGTGGTCCCAAGGAGTACATTGAACCGTGATTTCATCCCTCCGCTGTCTCTCGGCTGTAGTTGCTTTCATCTCATAAGCATTCTCCACCTTCGTCGTCACCATTATACTGCCCTCTTGCTCTGGTGGCCAGCACCCTTCATCCACATTGTTGGTCCAGACGGTTGTGGTGCAAGGTAGAGATAGCTTGCTTTTGTGTTTCGAATTGCCTCTCAATGGCATCCATTTTTTCAGCCTGCACTCTCCAGACTTTTCGCAGAGCATAATGAAGATGGGTCGAACGGCAGGGATGCAGGAGACAATCTGAACAACCCAGATTTCGATGCTAAAAAATATGTTAGCACGAATAAAGTTTAGAGCAGTTAGAGTTCTTACATGAACCACAGTGCCAATAAGCCAAGCTGATCTTTAAAGATGTTAGGTTATGATCAACTGCCATGGACAGGAGGCTGGAGTGAGAAGGCATGGGGACTTGCATGTAGAGTCTGAGGTCTTCGTGATTGCATAGACGAAATAAGTTTTCATGATGCCAGCAGCTGAAGCGCTATTCAGGGTCAGTCGAATTGCCAGTCGCGTCTGATATGGAAAGCACTTACAATAAGCCAGTTGCAAATAACAAGATAAGCCCAATCTTTTTCTGTATTGGAAGCTTAAGGTTCCAAAAGATGGTAATGGGATAAAGCGAAAGAACAATATCTAGACCTGCTTCATAGCCTGAAACTCTATCAGCACCTTTCCATCCAGCAATCTTCGGTGAGTTTTCTTTACTGGAGAAGAGATAAGCGCAGATCTCATAGCGCCGGCGCCCAGAGCAATGCCCCTCAACATTGCTGTCCCATAGTCTAGCTGTGGGCTGACATTGAGTCCAGAGCATCGGGGTCATTCCAATGCAAAGCAAAATATTGCTGTATGCCAGAAAGTACATAAACCATTTGCGAAAAGGCTTAGCCTTCAACGTATCTCCCTGAACGGTTATGAGATAGTTGATGATCGCAAGTTTGCCCAAACCTAGGGCATGGATAGCTATTCCGCTGAAGTACCAGCGGTATTGGAGACAGAGGGCAATATAGTGGGAAGACCAAGTCTCCAAATCGCTCAAATGATTTCCCAGGCCGTACTTGACAGCCATAGTTAAAACGATTGTGGCACCGAGGCAGAAAACCCAGAGGAAAGTTAGCAATATACAAGGCTTAGTAGACTGGAGACTTACGTAGGTAGCCAATGCAAACCAAAATGCTGCATCCAACTTCCGTGCCACTGCGACATTCACATAGATTCGCAATCCAAAAACAATAGTCCCAACAGCACATCCTGTCCATGCAGTTGAGAGCAGCTGACAATTCAAACCCGGAAGGGAGTATGGGGCTATCTCTGTGTCCATCTCTCGGCGTTGAGATATTTGCGTGATTCAAGAGGTAATGAAAAATTGCAAAGTCGAAGAATGATCGGGAATGTAAGTTTTAAGGAAGGCATACCTGATAACGCTGTTTGTTGACCGAGCTAGTATATGTGAATTGGGGGGGCCTGCATATTCAAAAATTCAGCGTGCGCAGGTCGCGAGGTCTGCATTCACATAAGAACCTTGGGATCCCAATGGGGTGTCTTTATTGTGAATGGCTGCTCAGGAGTCTCGAGGTTAGCTGCCGCATCAAAGGTCGGCACGCTACACATCAAGTCCATCAACCACGACCGCGACTTAATAGCTATAACTGTTTTCTGCTAGTTAGGTATGCTTTATAGCAATGATAAGTAAGGCGCTCAGAGTCCTAAGCTGGAGTCTAGCCTAGCTGTGCAACAATGCATCCCCAGCTCGAAACGCCGTCATCTGTATAAATCATTCGAGTATCAATCACTCACTCTGAATGAGACATTGTGTTGCATGGGAGTCGCTGAGCAAGTAAACGCAGAGTGTGCACTCTTCGACGCCAGGATTATATAGCAAGAAAAGTTCTTACAATATTCTCACGATAATTCGCGACCAAGCAGTTAACATATTAAGTGGAGACAGTCCGAAGCCTTGGCAACTTGCCAACTACAAGCCAGCCTGTCTCTCCCAATGCGAGAGGTTGAAGCTGCGATTTGCTCTTTGAAGGCGGAAAATTGATATTAATGGTACTTTTGCAAATCGCAATGCCGACGGTTGAAACCATACTTGACCAGGAGCATTGAAAGCACTCTTCCTCATGCCAAACTCAAGGAGTTGTGTTCCATAAACAAGTAGAGACAGCCGAACCTCAACCAAGAGGGAGTTCGCGAAAGCACCACCACCAGCCCCTTTGAGCGGCGCCCGCGTCAAGACCATGAACAGCGGCAAAAAACAGATACCTACGCCTTTTAATCTGCGGCACTTGACTGATGGAACGGCAATGCTGAGCAAGCAGGAGTCGCAAGAACAAGTGCGTTACGCATACGCGCTATGTCGAACGCAAGCCCAGGAGGACACTCGCACTGCTTAGCAGAGCTTTTGCGCCAAGTACTCCATGCTTGCGTAGTATCAATGAGTTGATGGGAGAAATAGCATGGAGCCTACGACGTTCCAGCTCAACTCGATGTTGGTGTTGTTCCCCTTTGAAACAAAGGCGTCAACAGACATGTATCGCCCCTGGATTTGGCTCAACGAGAAAGCGTTTCGCTGGTTAAGGCTCATACCAATAGAGTTTGGGATGGATTGATAGCGTAGGGAATCGTCTGATGCTGTTGGGAAGTTCTCAAAGACACGGCATGCTGCTTCTAGTAGAGGAAAGAAGTATCATGTATGTTTTAGACTCGAATCTCATCAAGATGCAGTAACGACAGAAGCTAACACATCAAACCTAGGTTCATACCGAAGAAGGTATCCGCAACTTGGCGGTCCTGGCGATGAAAGAACAGCTGCTGGACACCAATAAGGAAGGAGTGACCTGTCAATTCTGAAAATCTACTTGATCCCAGTTTTGACTTTCCCGATGTCCAACAACCAAACCAAGCGAAATAGATGTCGTCTTCTATTCTTGGATAATATTGGCCAGGTTTTCCGAATGCTATCCAGAACATAGCGATATCTCCAGGCGGCTAAGCCAAACCCACAGACGTGGGCAAGGACCAGGTCTTGTTGACACAACCAGCTCTCCCTGTCGGGAATATCGGGTGCAGCCGTGGCCCATAATGATGCTTGCAATCGACTCTGGTCTCTCGGAACGGATGTGGCGGCTTGTGTCGAACTCCTTCAGTACAGTATTACTCGTCCGAATGACGTTATTATTTCCTCTCCACACATTCACGCAATAGCCAAATATGAGACGAGCATCGGTATTTGGACTTTCGAACAAGAGAAGGGATGATGCTTCAACAAGACTGGACACTCGCACTGCCCTGTTATAAGCGCGGCGCTATTGTCGAGTCGTCGCCTCTCCATCATGTCTCTTTCAGACCGAAACAAGTTCGAATTATACGTACACGGTGTTCGCATTGCGGAACCTCCCTGCCTGCAGCTATTATAGGATGATGGCATGCTGCAAAGTTACGAGCCAACTCACAGAGGTGGCCAAAGAGGGTTCCGACTGAGATAAACTTCTAGGAAACAGGTGTTGTAAGAACCAAGACGACCAAGTTTTCGGCCATCGGAATACCGCAGATCAGCATATAGAAGTATTATAGGCAAGGGTCCTTGACTGCCGATTATCGGCAGGTTGCACGCGCCACTATTCTGAAATATGAAACATTGCTGCAACTCGGCGACTAATGAGCGGGCGGTAAAAGGATCTCTGGCTTGAAAGATTACGCGTTTCTTGAGAACTCGAAAGCCGACGACATGCGCCGGCCGCGCTGAGAGAGGCAAGCCGTACTCTCTTCGTATACGCGCAACGTCAAGGAAGAGGTCAGGTGAGCATGTGCGTCTGGCAAGGGGCGTCTATCGGGCTTACTGTACTATCAGTATGTCGGGCAGAAGGAGCGTTTCCATACGAGCTGGACAGCAAAAGTGGCTACCCGCGTCATAAATTGCGGCTGATTCTCTTCAGCTCATTATTATTTCTCTTTTCAGACTCACGGGGTTGGGTCTCGTGATGGTTACTTGACCGCTGGAAAGTCAAGTGATTGCAAAGGGCCCAGCGTCCTGGCCTGGTTAGCTACGTCTATCCCAGCCCAAAGGCATGAGTCAACGTTGGGCTGCCCTCTACTCCCTTCACATGTCGTTCCCAGCGTCCAACGGCGCTTCAAACAGGAAGGTGGTGGGGGCGCGGTCTTCTAGATCTACGGTAGAATGTTCATTATTGAAGATCTCCTGTCACGTTACAGTATTGAGCCCTTAGTTTGCAGAAAGAACTGCTGCATTCATGGGATTTGAGCCGTATTATAGTGCTTGCATATTGGTAGTTGAAGGCTATGCGCAGAACTTGCTCTACTATACACACTACTTTGTATGCTAGGTATGGAAAAGCCGGAGAAAAGCGCAGTACGGGCCTCCCCGGAAGTTCAAATATAGAATCTTTTCTCGCCTCACTACTGTACAAGCCACACTCTGGTGCTTGGGAGTACTGATGACTAATAATGCTGTGGCTCGTATCGGTATCGCCGCCGAACTCTGCCCTGCCTTTGACAACTCACACCTTTGCCACAACATTACGCATAGCCACAGCATTGACGCGCTGCAAAGGCAAGAAGCACGATGATGCCCGAGACATACATGCTTGCGATCGAGGATATTCCTCATGATCTATCGGTATGCCGTGGAACAGTTCTGGCAGCGAAGTTTTGGTCGAGTTCCACTTTGGTCCACCATGGGAGTTGGAGGTTGGGCTAGTCTCGAATGGCTGGCGACCTCCATCCAATGGCCTTCCAGAAGTGCCCTGACATTGCAAGCTCAACCATCGTCAAAATCAACGTCAACGAATGAGACATTCAAGACGCCTTTTTATCTCACCCGACTTTGTACTAACCAAACTTCCCAACAAGGATGGGATGCTTCCAGTCTTCGTCCTATGCGTTCTACAGGTCAGAAAAGCTTCCCACTACTCTCTCAACGTTCGGGGCAGCCGGAGACATCAAGACTTGCGGCCCGGACGAGCTTCGCAGAGGAACGATCTCGAACATGTTCTGGTTGGTCCTACCCCAGATCAGATTAGGAGAGACTCGAATCTGTTCATGCAGGAGACTCCTGTTCTGGCTCTGAGGGTCCAACATGAGGTCCAATCTTGCGTTGCCCAGGACTCTAGGTCGGCAAGAACTGCAACAAGGAAACACTCGGGACAATGCATTACCTGGCGGCTTCGTTAAGAGGTCCTTGAAAATACGATCGTCAGATGCAAATGGTCAAAATGTTTCACATATTTCAATATGTGTTGCAGTGTAGTACACTTTTCGTTACTCATGCAAGTCATCATCGCCGACAGCATCTAGTTCAACACAGACATCCGACCGCGGAAGCGTCTGTGATATATTACTTCGTACTTACTTACTCTGGATGTGGACAGCGGCACACAAACTCTATGAATGGCTCTTCAGCACCAGGTCTCTTACGCTTGCCTCAATTTAGAGCTTCAAGTTTCAACATATCATTTGTGGAAGTCTTACTGGAGAGAGGCTCTCCTGCAATCTCCAGAGGCACCAGACGCGGCGGATGGCGTTTGAAACAATTTCCAGGACGCGCGAATGAAGTTTCTACAGTACGGCCATAACCCGGGGCCTTGTAACCGGCAGAAGGACAGCTGCAGTCATTCTTGGGACCGCTGGAAAGAACGGAGAATATGCGCGCATGAAATACTGAAAAGGTAAGTGGAGTGGAAGAAGTGGACAGGCCTAATGCAGGCCTCAGCTTGCGTTTGTCACGGCCAATACACTATTCTGTACAGTTCAGTGCGATACAGAGCAATACCGTAGTAACGAGTGCGTATAGAGCGTAAGGTTTTTCCTACTCTAGCCTCTATAGTGCTTTGCTGCGTTGCGTTGCGTTGCGTCGCGTTGCGTCTGGCAGGGCAGGGCAGGGCTGTTTTAGCAGATATGCAGGCCGGTGCACCGCCTCGCCCCAGCGATGGGGTGGCCACCGCTACTGTACCGAGCTCAGGCCCGCCTCGCTCTAGGATCCAGATCAGCTGCCTGACTGCTATATCTCCCCCGCCATCGCCGCAGCCGAGTTTTCTTGCTTCCTTTTCCTTCACGATCCTTGATCGGCGCAAAATAATTCCCTTATTCTGGGACGTCAATATCTACTATTGTTCGTTTTATTCTTTACATTCTCCTTTGTGTTTCCCGCCTGTACTTTCGCTTTCGGAATAACGCCACCTCGAATCTCTCGTCGCACATACTTAGTCGCCCCATCCCCACACGTCTGTCACCCCTTGCTTCAATGCCTCCTCAATTACTACCGGCCTCGGCGGCGGCTTTCGCCCCAAGAGCATCCTCTGTCAATGTCGTGTTGAGTTCAAAAGTAGAGCCATGGTTAACGCAAACGCTGAAGCGGATAAACCGCGTTAAGCGCCCTCTCAACAGCGTTGCGCAACACCAAAGATGTTTAACAGAAACTTTATCATCATCGACCGCTCTATGGAATCTCACCTCGCTCATGTTGCCAAAGGCCCCCGACTCAGAGCTCCGCAAGGATGAAAATCCTCTGATCGAAGCGCTCTTTAACTATCAAGTCATTCATATCGACGCTTACATTGTACATGTGGACATGGTATTAAGGAATGAGGTCGCATACAAACTCACGCCCGACTCGATAGAAGCTCTCATCGAGTATCACACGGATATACATTGTGTGGATATTGCTGCAAACACTTACAACTGGTCGGAAAAGGAACAGCAGGTCAAGAAGTTGCATGAGGAATTCATCCAATCCGTCAACAAGTTTGTGTACAGGACCCATGTTTCTGCCTTGGAAGGTTTGGAAGAAGACGGAGCTGGAGAGCTGTTATGCGGGAAGAGTGATGAAGTCAAGACCAACATCATGGGCCTATTCCGCCCTTTATTGCCTCCTCCGCCTAGGATCGTGGACGTTGTTCGCCAACCTCCTTTGCTGCCAAGCTCCCCCGCAGGCTCAAGCTGGTGGTCTCAGCCAAACGTACAAAATTCAGTGCCAGCGCCAGTGGACTCATGGAGAGTGCTCCCCTCAAGCCCAAGTACTACAAACTCTTCGGTCGATAACAACACATTTTGGGCTAACATGGGACTGAATGAAATACAACTCCCTTCTCCAACACCATCATTTAGCCAGCCATACTCAACCGCCGGGCTCTACTTCAGCTCGCCCCAAGTCAGCGCGCCGATCCCAGCTCTCCCATTACCTAGCATGCTAGCGCAGCAACAATGTGGCGTGAGCGTTGGCTATGGGGGATTCGGCTGGGATAGCCGCTATCAAGAGTACGCAACTACAATGTGACAACCAAAGCCCAGTATGTTCAACAACTACTCTACTACCCAGCACCTCGGGTACTAGCACGGGCAACAACGACCTCCACGACTTCATTTCCACACAATCTCCAATCAAAATCCTGTCTTCAAAAGCAGCAGCAGCGTGAACGTACTTCAGCGGCATATGATACCATTCCAGCAGGGCATTCGGGGACCGGCGTTTAGCATTCATCAACTCATCAGCGATTGAGCGACATTTCGGGAAACACTTACACCACTTACTCATTTTTTCTTCTTCACCAAGTACATAATATTGTCTTTCCGTTTATCTGATTTATTTTAGCGTAGCGAGTACTTTGTTTATTGGGATTGGGAACCACGATGCACGACACAGCCGCTAGCTCGGTGTTTTCTTTTCTTTCCAAGCATATGGCAGGACCGGGCGGGTATTTTGTGAGCATTTTCAGGTCTCCAAAGCTATTTCTTTTCACGTTCAAAGAAAGTACCTAAGAAAGGGAAACACGCAGCAATGCAGGACTACGGCGCGCGGGATAAATTGTTTTATTTCTTTACAAACCGACTTCATCATCCGATCTTTGTCCAGCATCTTTCGTTTGTCGTCTGCGGTTTTTGGGGGGCATATCCTTGTTGGGAGCGAGTCTCTTTTTACGATATCTGCTACAGAACCATGTCTACGATCTCTCCTACTCTTACGGCCGATAGATGGCTTGATGTCTCTTTCGTTTTTGGGTTGGACTAGATCTGGGTATATGGGAATGGAATCATGATAACGACGGAATGGGATATGGATACGGGATATTGCAAAAACCGGGCTGGGACTCATGGACACATTGACTGTGGATTCATTGGTTTTCAGTAGAGCACGCGTGCGTGCTGACGACTTCGATTGGGACATGGAGAGGAATACTGGAGGACGGAGACAGACGATACAAACCCGGCTTTTCGCTGCGCGAGGGACGGACTAATTGTTATTAGTCGACTTGCCTGACGCTTCACGGACACTCTACACCTCATCTCAGCGCCCGGAGCTTCGAATTCGGAACTCGATATTCTTTCCTGCGAGACGGGAACTTTGATCGATTTTCATGCATTTGGGGGGACGGGCTGGGGCTGATGGTTTGGGATGGAAGGGGGGAAGAGGGTTGTAGCCCATCTCACTATATTCTCGCACGGCACACTGCAAAACAAACATCTCGTCTTTCCTGATGAGATGGATCATGTGGCGTGGTGTTGCTGTGCGGGAGCGCTTGGATACTGCTGTGCAGAGGAAAGGCATGGGATGCTGGGTTCGCTGAGTCGTCTTCTGATCACTGGTGGTCAAAGAAGCGATTTACTCTTTAGTAGTCTACAGTAATTGATATATCATCACCATCTTTGTTTACGGAGTATCTGCTAGGTTTCTTGTGAGGACGGATTTGGTGTGGAGCGGTCGCATGGGTTACGGGTACAAGACACTGGGCTGAGGAACGAAAGGAGAGGAGTGCATCGCTGATAAAGGGGCGTGGCGTGGTCGTCAGCACTGTACGAGTATCTCATCGAGGTTAAAGTTCATCAGGGGGGGGGGCAAACAGGAGGTCCTTCTGGTACGATCAAGCATCCCTCTCCCCCCTTTTGCTTCACATGCTCCCTGCACACACTCCTCGCTCTCGCATACACGACTCCGATCCCACTCTTTCCCCCTCTGCCATACATCTCTTCTTGTGGGACATTCCCTTTGTAGTTGGATGTGGTGAAAACTCAAAAGGTGTGGTGGGGTATAGTCCGGGTCATCGGTACTCCAGCCCATTGGCTGGCTTTTTAATCGCACTGGACCTACCATACGGAGGCTACGCTGCGCTGCGCTGCGCTGCGCCTTCAGCTGAGAATCCCAGGGTTCCTCAGCTACGCCACCCCCTTTTCGTTCGTGCGCAGGCGAGGATCCAGGTGAGTAATTGCATTGCATGTACCGGAGCTGTTGCTGTATGTTTGAGTTTATTACCTACATAAATTTATCTACAAGCATTATTTACAGTTTCTGGCTATAGACTGCAGACTCCAGACCAAATCTGAGTTAATTAACAAAAATCCCACAGTTGTTTGTCTATGCATCTTTCTTTCCCGCGTTCTATCTTACACCAACGTCTCGGTTCGGCCCTGTTTTTCGGGGCAGTTGTTTTACTGGTGATATGATGAGATGAGATGCTGCTTCAAGTCCCTTGCGGACTATGCAGTATAAACTTATTATGTGCGCGTAACGTTACTGTGCAGTGCGGTGACCAGCTGAGCTGTGAAATTGATTAATGTGTCGAGATATTCTTCACCTGCGTGCGTACTCTGTACATTTTGAGAATTTAAGATTTGGCCGTAAGTATCTTGGATGATCCTTTTGGATACATGAATATGACTAGAAGGTTTTTCAGAGGGGGGAACTTCTTATAGTGGGTTTCAGTATCGTCTAGTCTGCGGCTCTTGAATTGTCTTACCCCCAGCTTCAGCTCTTCGCTGTTCCCCTCCCTCTTCCCGTCAAAGGAAAGGGGCCTCAGAGTTCAGACTCCAACAATAAGGGCCTTTGAGCCGTCATACCACAAAGCACATCATATAGATGCTACTACTACCTCGAAGCTACTCAAGCAACCGCTCACTGCTCAAATCTCCTTTACAAACCCAACCTCGACCAAATTATCAAACGGGATGTTCATGTCGGCCATCTTCGTCCTACTATTCTCCCGTATCCACAAAAACAACATGAACAACAGCCTCTTGAATATATTCGTTCCCTTTTTAATCGTCATCTGCTCTTTGCCCATGACATAGACCATCTGTGCATCCGCCGCCTTGCTCACTACCTCTAGCTCTGCTTGGACTTCAGGAGAGTGCTCTACCGAACTGGCGCTATCGGTAGATGTGTGGTCGCGCGTGATGTAAAGGATGAGTTGCTCAACCACCAAGCGTCCCAGATCCGGGGTCAGGACGTCGTCCGTGTAGCCGTGGCGGATGGTCATACGGTAGCAGCCGGGAATGGAGGTTCGTTGGATTACATATCGTTCTGCTTCCGGGATAGAAGGAGTAGAGAGAGGTCGCATGTGGAAAAATATGATGATTTCAGGCCTGGCGCTAAACTTGCGCACGAATTGTGTGAATACGATGGGCACCATGTCGCCGATTTTGTCGAAGAAGATGCCGACTCCGTTGACTTTCGATATAGGCATGCCTCCGAACTTTGGTGTGAGCTTGGCCTCTCCGGTAGAAGAGGTGGTCAGTAGGTGGTCGGGCTGGAAACGGTCTTCGCGCTCAGAAGCCCATTGGTTTTCTTTTCCGAATCTCCATAGAACGAAGACGAAAGAAAGGATGGCGGAGAGCATAATTGTAAACCAAGCACCAGTTGGGACCTTGGTGAGGGCGGATGAGAGATATACACCATCCAAGCAAGCGAATACCAGGAAAAAGAATAGAACGATTAGGAAGTTGATGCGCCAGATTATGATGGCAACCAAGGACACGAGGCAAGTTGTTATGAAGGTGACAAATATAACACACACGCCGTATGCATTTCCGAGCTTGGTGGTCTGCAATATGTCAGTAATAATCTGTTTCGCGGAACTGAATATCAGCTTACATTGCTGTAAACAGCAGTAACAATGACAGTCCCAACCATGAGCAGCCAATTGGCCAGTGGCATGTAAATTTGACCGTGGAACAGCTTGGAAGTGTGGACAATCTTGATATGAGGGAAGTACGACATTCTCATGACTTGAGCCAGGAGTTGAAAACACCCAGTAATCATCGCCTGTGAAGCTACAACAGCTGCAAGTACAGCAATGACCAAACTGAAGTAGAATGACCCAGGTGGAACAGTGTTGAAGAAGGGGTTGGAGTACGCTTCTCCTGTTGCATCCTAGAATGAATTTAGCAGTTATTTTTCCATAAGCCCAGGCTGTTAAAAGGGTCACTTACTTGTGAAATATATGCAGCCTGCCCAATATACGCAAGAAGCAAACAAGGGAAAACAAAGCATAGCCAAGACAGCTGAATGGCCCGCTTGCTAAAAGCACCCAAGTCGGCAAACAGAGCTTCGACCCCAGTGAAAGCCAGCAGAAGTCCTCCCAGCGCTCTCCAACCTTCTTCCTTATTTCGCATAAGATATGATCCGGCGAAATAGGGGCTGAAGGCTTTCAAGACTGTGTGATCGAACATTGCCAAGTTGTAGATACCACAGCACATGTTGAAAAGGAGCCAGATGATAATGATTGGCGCGAAGGTGCTCGCAATCTTGGTTGTTCCAAAGGGCTGAATAGCGAAGAGGAGGACGAGAATGGTGCAAGTTACACCGATGATTGTAGCTTGGGAATGGTCAGTGTGTGTTCGTAAAGATCTACTATACCCACTTACAAGTAGAGATATCAGGCTGTGCCACTCTAAGACCCTGAATAGCACCAAGTACTGACTGAGCTGGAGTGAGTACACCATCACTTGAATCGTTAGCGCTCGCTCTGGATTCCGAATCCTGCTACTCACGACATGACCATAGAGACCCCCAAAACTCCAAGCATCTTCAAAGTAACCTGAGCTGCCTTGGATTTCTCGATAAAGTCCCTCACTCTCCTATTGACCGGCTTCAAGTCGTTTGTGAGATGCCGTTCCATCTTGTAGGCACCGGAAACATTGGGATCGCGGCGAACGATATTAGCCCACCGCGCGAGTAAACTGTAGAGTGCAAAGGTTCCTCCTTCTCCATCGTCGTCGGCTGCTAGAACGATGAATATGTATTTGATGGAGACCATGATTGTCAAAGTCCAGATTATGATTGAAAGTGCTCCCACGAGGTCATCGTAAGAAGGCTGACTGGTAAACGTTGACGAATAGACGTAGAGAGGAGAGGTACCTAGAAGCCATGAGATTAGCCATGCTTCTTCACAGTTGTATGGTGAAAGTTCTCGTAAGTGAAGATGTCTCAACATGCATGGAAGCGTAATATTGCGCTGCTCGACCTTGTTGGAGCTCTATCAAGGAGGGGCAAGGAGGGGTATATGATAAACTCACCGATGTCACCATAAATGACTCCGGTAGATTGATATGAGAGCCACAAAAGCATCCAGCCTGTGTAAGTCTGATGCACGGAGTTAGCTCAGCGCCAGAACTACAGGTGGTGTCAGTGTGCCAAAATCCACTTACCTGCTTGTTCTTCTTATTCAAATCCTCATTTGCAATCTCGACCGCCGCCATATCCTCAAGATCAACAGCATCGCCCTTCTCGTTCAAAGCCGGGTGATCATTGTGCGTTTGCGAGTAGACAATCGAACTATTCTTTGTCTTAACAGGTTGGATGTCTTGTCCAAATTGAACGCGCTGAATGGGCGTAGAATCCTCCATTTGTGAATTTCAGACCAAGGAAGTAAAACACAACAATTTAGAAAAGGTAATCAATAGGATGCTTGAGAAGGTGTGGTATTCGTAGAAGAGAAGTGGGAAGCGTGCTACTTATGCTCCTTCCATATTGACTTATACCTTTGCCGTAAGCAGAGCAGGCGTGAATAGCCTACGGTGGTACACCAAATGCAAGCCATAATAGCATTGCTTACATGGTACCAACCTATAGCTCTTTGTGGTCATATCAGTTTGACATGCGGCGCGCGTAAACAGCTGGAATGCACAACGGGGAATTTCCAGCGATAAGGACACGATGCTTATCGTGCAACGCAGATTCGAGGAGGCCAAAATGCCTCATACAGCATTGCATGTGGTGGTAGAGAGTGTGTGGGTTATGCTCCGGACCTACCAGTAAATACCTCAAAGTTGAAAAGGGAAGGGTGGGTTTAAGGGTTGCACGCTTCGTGCTTGGTGAGACGATCGTCGACTGCACGTGTGTGACAGCTGGTCTGTGCTCTCGGCTGCTGCATTGAGGCGCAGCAGCAGCCATACGGAGATCAGAACTGGGGAACAAGGCAAGGCATGGAATCGTTCCTGCTGGCTGGCCATCTTCGCATGGCGGAGTAACCCCACCACCTTCTATCAGTTTGTTTGCGGAGCTTGCCCATTTTGAAGATCCATTACAAGTAGGACATTACTGTATACTATGTGCACACTATTTACTGTATATGAGCACATGCCCATGAGCTAATGTACAAGGTATGCCCTTCATTTAACCCTTTGTCGCCCAGCCAAGCCTGAAACACCGTTCGCCATTCGCTATCCTCTATAAACATCAATGTGCGCTTCCGTGACCACCCATATTTCCACTATTTATTTGCATTCCTCCCATGCCATATCCGCTGGCATTGAATATATCCTCCTGGCCTATCTCTGGAGGTTCCATATTGAACGGCATGAACCACGCGCTGGTCGGCTCTGGTACATATCCGGGCATACCACCGCCCATTGACATGTCCCAGCCATTCGGCGACCCCATGATACCATTGCACGGCTCCATATTGCCATACGCTTCAAAAACGAGTTGGCGATCCAGTTGTGGTAGTATTCCTTGCTGGTGTGGAGGTAGCATCCCTTCGTGACCATATACAGGTCTTTGGTTGTACATGTGAACAGGGGTTGACGGGCTCATCTGGTTGTAGTTTTGCGCCATCTGATGACTATTGTGAATTTGCATCTGAGTTGCATGAGGTATATTCGGCACATTGGTATTTAGTGGCGCCATTTGTTCCTGCCGGCCTGGGTGGGATTTCTTTTGTTTCCGTTTTGGCGCCCTTACAGACTCGCGATCTTGTGCTGTGAGAGGGGATAAGGTTTCGAAGAAGTCCTCCACGGTGTGATAGTCAGGTTTCTGTCCTAGCGGTGCGTCATCCCCCTTCTCCTTCTTGATTGCCACCACTGGATCTTCGAAATCAGACTGTGAAACGCCATGAGGATAGCGATCGAACCAGTCTCCATATTGAAAAACGCTCGAAGGAGTCGTAATACTGGCGCATGCGCCTTGTCTGGCAGCATCGGCGCAATGCTTGTACTGATCCTTCAAATTCTCAGCCATGAAATGGAACATGCCCCAGTACTTCTTCATTCTCGTCATGTATTTAATGTTTGTCGCCAAGTTCCTTTTTGCCGCCTCTTGAATCGAAGGATTCTTCGAGAAAACGCCGAAGACATGGACAGTGCTTGCCAGAAAGGCGCAATATCCGGTAAAGGGAGCAGTGACAAAGTAAGACTCGGAATCTCTCAGTAACTCCGAAATCCTGCTTGCCGCTTCGAATCCTTTCATTCCCGCCGATCTGGCAAACTCTTTAGGCATATCTTTTGGCAACTGGCCCCCAGGAACAGTTGGGACAGCAAATCGGTTCATAAAAAGAATATTCATCTGAATCGAAATATGTAGGAACAAAAACTGATTAGCTAGTTTCTCTGTGTCGTGGGACTTCAGGTTTCCGGTGGTATACTGCAGAGTTTCTGGCAGACTGGCAGTGAAGTTTTCCGCTTGTTTCAATAGGTCCTCGAAAACGGAATCTGGGTCCCACATTGGGTGAGGGTCTTGTTCGTTGCCACCAAGATTGAGATAGTTGATGATTCGGCCCCATAATGCGATACACTTTATCATGTATGCTGCCACGCCCATATTTTCTCCCGCATCAGAAAGCTGACCGACACCTGGAGAAACAGGGTGTGGCACATTGCCCATCAGATCCTCGGTCGGTCCTGGCATATCCATCTCGAATAATTTTTCCTTGATTGGAAGCTGGACCTTGATCGAGTCTTCTTTGACAAAGGTAGGCCTGCCGGTTCCAGAAGAGTTGAATCGATCCATAAGAAAACAGGCCCACATCGTCCTTCGCCTGACTTCGCGGTCCACAAAGCTAAGCGCGGCAGTACCATCGCGTTTGAGCGGATCATAGTCGAGGTCTTGATGTAATTGCAGAGCGTACGCCATTCGAATTGCCATGCCACCAAGAGACCAACTCCTACCTCCTTGACATGTTCCGAATTCATGAAGACCGAGAATTAACAAGCATGTCAGAATGGTGATGTTTGGCCACTCGTAACGTCTCATAACGATATCTCGAGCTTCCGAAGCCCATTCTTCGCCTCTGAGGAAATTAGGGGAAGTGTCAAGTTTGGGGTGGGCTGAGAAACGGGCGGCTACAGCGCAGATTGCAAGTATGAGGACTGGTGGTATCGTTCCACCTCTAAGTAGTTGATTAGTTATAGCCAAAATCTCACATACGAGATACTTACTCTAGCTTCCTCATAAAACTTGGCTTGTGCAGCACATGGTATGTTTGCCCGTGTATATTTTCGAAGAAGATCTCCGCTAGGTGTTGTTGGATGTCTTTCGACGGCAGGCATTCAGCGCCTTCGGACAACAATTTGCTCTCTTCAGCTTCCTGTATCATCATGGAGGTAGGTCTTGAACCAACATCTATGTTTGATTTTGGTGCAGTCTTCGACCAGTTGTCTAAATCGGGACCGAAAGCTTCGTCGGCAGCACGTTTCTTAGCAGCAAAATTTCGAACGGGGGCGGACCCTGGAACCGCAGGTTTTACAGCAGCTCTGGTTACGGATACTGAAGTGTTGCCATGTTCTTCCTTTGGCACAATCTTAATGATGCGTTCTTCCATCCGCTTTAGTCGTTTGTCAAGCATGGCCATATAATCCGTCCGCGGTGCAGCTTTCCTCATGGTAACCTTGTAAACACACGGTATCCGTGATCGCAGGCAATGTTTACAAGCAGGCTTTTCTCCGGAGCATCGAATCTTCTTCCTCCGACATGCTATGCAGGCCAACGGCAGCCTCTTCCTTTCCTTCCCAGCCTTGGTCTTCAGCTCACTCCAGGGTGGATTGGGATCGTTCTTCTCCTCTTTCGACCTGCTTCCCAGATCACTTCCATCCACAGCCCCTCCACTACTTAGTCCAAAGTCGTCGCCATATGCGCTATCGAGTCCCCCGCCAGCTCGATTGCTAACTGAGCTCGCCTCGTCCGAACCGGTGCTCAGACTGTTCCGATGGCCCATGGCAGCAGTACTGCTATAACTTCCTCGATGATGTGAGGGCATCGAAGTCATGGAGGCTCGATGGTCCTGATGCATGGAGGTTGTAGAGTTACGATGGCTTGCGGAACGCACCGAGAGAGCATACGGATCGGAGGTATGCGCTAGCTGCGTCTCGGCATGCAATCCATTGTCCGGCAGGCCTGGATATGAAGGGAAGGAGAAATCAGCGAATTGTGAATTACCGATCACGTCGAGATGTGGCGGGGTCGTGTGGTGGTGGACAAGCGAGGGGTTTTGTGCCCCGTTGTCCATCATGAGGGCCTCGAGGTCTGAGTGCACTGGCGCAACGGTGATTGTATCACCCGAATCGCCGTGGAAATTTGAAGCATTGTGCAATGAATAATTGTCAGGAGCTTGACTCGATGACATCTTAGGACACTGCGCGATGGCTACAGTCTAGTGCCCCGCCTCTTTTCCTCCAGGTCCAATTTCTGATATCGCGACTCGTGAGGCGGTGTCAATGTACTTGACAAGACAAAACCCTCAACATTCATCATCACAAGGAGCTTATGATTCCATGAAGCCTCGATATCCTTTCAAAGGAGACAAGCAGACAAGGAGACGTCTCCACAAGGTTGCGATGTCGTCGGGAGCTGGTGGGTTCGGTAGCAGCGGACGCCAGACCAGAACTCGGGGATGGTTCGGACGAGTGGCAGACCAACGTAATGGCGAGTGGCTTCGCTCAAGCCTTGAAAATTAAGGTTTTAGGGCGGGTTCTTGACTGTGGAGAGGAAGGCCGGAACAATGTTGAGGCTCACCGCTGTATGCTTATGATGATAATAAAGATAGAGATACTGAGAGTGGGAATACTGAGAGTGAGTTCAAGAGGCGGGTGAGGTGCTGGCCTGGGGGTTGTTTTGCTTTTGATCCAGAAGTAGTGTAGCTGCTGGGTAAGGTCTACGGTCTACACATCCAGCCAGTCTCTTGTATGTAATTTGATCTGTATTTTGTGTGGAGACGTTTTGCGCAGTAAGTAGGTACTCTGGGGGAGAGTTTTCTCGCCCTCGAGATTCTGAAGCGTGGCCCGTGACAATGCTAATGCTAGGTATGCTATTATGACACCCTTGATACCTGTACCCTGACCAGACGTCGAGCATCCAATCTGGGCCCCCAACGGCCCCCCATATATTTTCCCATTGCTCCTTTTCTGCCCGAATCACCCATGACTCTTAAAAGCTCCACCCACGTTCTATAGCAAAAGATCCATGAAATCATGCTCCGCTAGATATTCCACATCCTAGTCTCTAGGGCTCAGAGTGGACGGCAGCCGCTTCTCCACATCGGGCTCTATCATACAGTATACAAGTGGATCCATAAGAGCCAGATCAATCTGACTGTTGCCCAAGCCCAAGCAGCTTGATTGAGCTTGAATCAATGCGGGTACTTCCTTCTTGTGATCAACTGCATATGGAAGGCCGTGTGAGTTTTGTTGCTTGAACAAATTGACACCAAGCCTTATAGACTGCTGCGGCTTGCAGGAAAAGGTGACGAATAAACAGGAAAGGATCGTCGCACCGCTCCAGCCGTGGCACCCAAGTAGCGTCCCCGGACGCCAGACTCGGAGAACCTCGGTTGTTTGACTTCGATGAATCTGTACAGCTACTCCTATTCGACTTTTGTTTTCCGGAGGCTTTTCCAGCAATTTCCAGCATGCTGTGAGGCTTCAGCCGCAGTGCCAACTTCATACCCTGACAGCGAACTTCAACAAACTGATAAGATCGAAAGATGAAGTGCATCATCTCGCGGAGATGGACTTCCTATTCCATATTAAACGTTGCGGGGTCGGATAGAAAGGCGCCAGTCACGAGTCAGGACTCGCCCTGCACTATGTGACAACCTTGCAAGCATTACCTGCACAAGCAATCTATCTCGGAGCATTTTTGCACATCTTACAGGGTTCCCAACTGCTCACTCCTTTTGATCTCCTCGCTTCCGTTTCCAGATTGTCCTTTAAATTGCATTATAGATCATTAATAGACAAGGTTCTCCTGAGTCCTATCGGAAACCTCGCCGCAGTTCATACTGTATGCTTTAGTACTGTGTCGGTGTTACTATCAACATGATGATTGAATCTAGCCGACAGGCTATGCTTAGAAGATAGTATAGAGTGGAGTGATTTATGCTTCTACCAATGAAAGCGTTTATTGGTTGTTGACACTCTGTCGGGCCCGCATAAACTTACTTACTGTACGAAGTATGCAGGTGAAAGAAAGACGTGCAGGGACTAGACCTCCAAAGGAAACTCATGAAGAAGTCAACGAAACATTCCAGGAACATCGCTGAAGTCTTGACTGGCAGCAGGTACTCGGGGAAAGGCATGCCAAGTAAATAGAATAAAGAACCCTTGACTCCAGCCTAGCGACCGTTACAGTAAATTGCTTCGGTACGGAGTACTGTATTGTCTGTACCTTGCCTTGCAAAGTGGCGGTGGCAGGGCAGGATGAGCTCGGAGATTCGAATCTCAATAGCATTTTGTCTCGGACTGGATCCGTGAGTAATACTGCATTTTACAACTCTGCTAGTGCTGAACTACAGCAAGAATATAGAAATAAACAAATGGCATCCTACGAAGTACATAGTATCGTCTTCGGACTCGTGACCGTGACCGTATACGCATAAACAAATGTAATCTTGATAGGTGCCTCGCGCTTTTAACTTCCAAATGTGGTACCAGGTTATACCATGCATGACTACCGGAATAGCGCCGGCACTCAATCATGAACAGTGAACACGCGCTTAGCCCCTATCAGCCCATCCTAGAAAAGTACATGGCAAGGTACGCGGAACCGCGAACCTATCCAGGTACCCCAGGCTATTTCCAAACCTTAAAAGAACGTTTAAGCGCGTGCTGATCTGATCTTAATCGCGTCTGGACACCTCCTTCACTGCGCACCATTCACATCTTGCCCAAGCTAATCAGCCATGCTAGGAAATTGCTCTCTTAGAATAATCAACAACTTCGTGTGGCAGGGCAGCGATAGAAAGAAACAAGAAACAACCATGAAACACGGAGCTGTGTGACTAGCCTCTCCGGAAAGAATAGAGACCTTAGTATCCAGGGAAGAGGCTTCAAAGCCGGCAAAGGAAGGAAGAAGGTTGGTTACCTACCCGCCGAGTTCGAATCATCCATAGATGATTAGGCAAAGTAAGTTCACTCACTTGAATCACCTTTGCTACGGCGTTTGCAAGTCAGGTGATACCAGCTGCTGTCCTATTAGGTGCTTGAATCATTTGACTGGGTAAATGCCGCCTGTTATAAGCTCGAGCCGCAGGTATCTATCTCTTTAAAATGCCCTTGAAACCCCCGGAAGCTTATCCCAACATGAGACTTTCCGTCTTATTTTTAGTCAACCCGCATTGATTTTGATCATTTAACCCTTCCATCTTCATCCTATGATTGATCATTCACTTGGAAGCGAGGGATTTGCGGCCTGTCCAAAGACATCCATGGATATTACCATGCTTTTTGTCTACTGTTCTTGATTCTCCCGTTTTTGTCCCTAATCCCCTAGTAGGGAGTATCCAAGTGGCATAGGGTCAAAGTGCACGTATATTCAGAGTGTTATGTGATATAGTAATGTGATATAGAAGGATTTCCGCGATCGGCCAATTCCGTAGCAGATCAAAGAACCGCACCATATCATGTGCAGCGGCTGTACGTAGGTTTCCCCGAAGACAGGGAATATTCGCAATTATTCCTTGAAAGATGGGACAAGCAATTTCTGATCTATTACCACCCTTGAATGTGCACGATTCCCCTCACTTTTTGCGTTGAAGGAAGTCGGCGAGAGTACAGACAATGGGGCTGTTTTTTTTTCGTCTGCAGAAATGCCTTATGGCCTGAGCAGGGCGAGGCAGGGGTTAAGGCAGGGGTTAAAATAGGATATATGAAGTAATAAGGCATAGGCTATATATTTAAGGTAAGGGGTTATAGTATAGGTCTTAGCTAATAGTCTAGTCCAAGTAGTACAATCTATAACTATCCTATAAGTAGTAAATCCCTAGTCGCATTATATTATAAATAGTATATCCTCATAAGTAGTAAACAAGTAGTAAATAGCTAGTCACGTCATATTATAAGTAGCATTACGTAAACTGTATATACATTCATTTAGACTTAGTAAATAACTAGTATACACGCAATTATACTAATCAGCATTACGTAAACTATATAGATATTTACATCTACAAAAAATTTTCCTGTCAGCCGAAAATGATATTGCTAATAGTACTAGCTAGCTGCTATTTATGTCAGGCTAGTAGATTATCTATCGCTCTAACAATTATTATCTAGTAGTACTTAAATGAACCGGTTGGCTGCTTAATTATTATAAGTCAACTAGTTTATATCCTAATCTATATTGCTATTAATATATTAACTAGTTTATATCCTAATCTATATTACTATTAACATATCAACTAGTTTATATCCTAATCTACATTGCTATTAACATATCAACTAGTTTATATCCTAATCTATATTGCTATTGATATGTCAACTAGTTTATA
>QGMI01000319.1:0-37359 GCA_007821535.1 Lachnellula occidentalis
GGTTGGTTGAGGGGAAGAAGTTGTGATGTGGTTGGAATTTGGAGTGTTCAGAAGTTGGTAGTTGATTGTAGAATAGAGATCGAGGAAGAGGGGGACAAGGACCCCTTTATAGTAGAGGAGACTGTCTCTAACTTGTGGATGATTCATCGGAGCGACTGATCTGATTGGCATCATCATTCAAAATGAAGATTGAATACTTTCATATCACTTGCGAGACCCACCATCCCCGTGAATCACACCAAAGCTAAGTGTATATAGAAGTGAATAGGTATCTCAATCTCTTATAATCGAATACTCAGTTCAAGATTGAAGGACTGGGGCTAGGTATACAGATCTAATACTAGCAGAACCGTCAAATTAGATTCCAAAGCTTTCCTATAAGTGAAGATGCTTTCTGCGATTCATTTTGAATATTCACAGGAGCGGGGCAAAGTAAAAATGAACACACTTATTCACTCAAATCAAGGTATAATGATGTCAGAGAGGTTTGATTACATGTGCCACAGAGAGGCACGGGTTCTACAAGAGAGATCAGATTATAGGATATGCCGAAGGAATATTAAAAGCCTTAAAATGAATTTGACACTTCTCGCGGCCTGCCTACAGCTGACACACTCAGGAATTGGAGCACTTGCTCTTGGAACTAATTTCCACGTTTATGTAGAAAAGGGAGTGAGACATTGCTCAATTTCCTTCACTTGGTGTAGTAGTAAATCTGTGATGTCTATTATCTCAGTGCTTTTCAATGAATAACCCCGCCTAAAGTCCAGTCCTAATAACCGCTACGCAAAGTACAGAAAAGCACGCAGGATACAGAAATAGGCTCACTTGAGCGGTAGGGAATGTCTCTCTCATTCAAGGCAAAGTGAGCATTTCAGCAAAATATATCTGCCATCTAAGAACGGGACATGTGAGATCGTAAAGCTGATTTTCGGCAATACGACAGTGCAAAGGAAAGCGTGGAGAAGAGAATCATCTGAGAAGCAGATCTCAAGGAATTGTGTATGCCATAAAGTTTCGCTTTTCCTCAAATGGTACGGGCGGAGTATATATTTCCCTCTTCTAAAGCAAAGACGCCTACCCCTTATACCATTTCCCCCATAACCTTCTCCATTTTGATCTCCTCTTTCGGAGCAGGCCCATGAATCAAATGCAATAAATCCAGCCAAGGGCCCTTCGTGCTACTTCCTGTACTATCAAGCGGATCTAATAGTCCACCATCCCGCTGATCCGGTTTGCCGACAGCGCGAATAATACGCAAAGCGCGTCTGAATTCGTCGCGAATGGAGACAATGCCGTTATGTGTGACGGTTCTGGCGACGTTGTGGTCGAGTTCGAAGGGATCCTCAACAGCGAAGAGGTAGCGGTGGCGGATTTCCTTTGTTTCTTCGACTGCCTTGGGTCTAGGTGTTTTGGCATCGAGAACCTCTGCTCCCGGAGCGGCATTTTCAGAGGCATCTTGAGCTTTGGCTGTCAAAGGTGTTGGAGGTGCCACTTTTATTGTCTCAAAAGTTGTCTTTGCGCCAACCCACCCTTTTTCTTGCTTGGTCACAATCCCGCCTTTGGTCCGGAGACTCAAGACCTCTCTCCCCCAGTCAAAGCCTCTATGATTCACAGTCGACATGTGTCCGGGTTGGGCATAATATTCGAAGAAACCTCGCAGTAATACTCCGATGGAATCGTGGTTATGGTTGAGCATCTTTTTGGCAGCCAGATCCTTGATCTCAGCTTCGTTGCGCCAGAACCGCACGTCACAGCCATTGCAAGTTGTTCGAGCCTCAATTTCTGCAGGTGGCAGGTAGGAGGGTGGATCCTTCCTGTCAATTTGGAGATTTGGGCATACGCCAGGGGAAGCAATATTGACGAGGTAGTGAAGAACCATAAGTACATACCCGTAACTACTGAGAGAGCCTCTGTATGGAGTATTGATCCCTCGAGCCTTCGCCCAATGTTTTATGAACAGAATCATAAGTCTAACTCGTGGATCGCAATGCGAGTAGCAGCGTAGGAGCAAGGTATTGTGAATTGCGAGGTGTGCTGAGAAGTTGATATCACATTGTATTCCAATGTCTGTCTTGGGGAACTCAAGGTGGTCCTTATATCGATCTCGAGGTTTGTTGGGTGACACAGAAGTCGGATCCGGAAGTGTCCGAACCTTCGCAAGCAACGCCTCTTCGGAGCTAGTGAGCGGCGTCCTAAGGCGTACAGAAGGGTCAGTATAGTTGAGGCTGTGAAGAAGAGCTAGATACTGTTCTACTTGTGGGCGATCGGCATGGTCATAGAGATCGGCTTGTAGGGCATGCTTATAATCAGCCACAAGCTGCAAGACCCTGTGCTGCACACTGAGGCGTTGAAGAGTGGCATCTTTGTGAATTGACAATTGCAGTGCCTCGCGGATCGCCTTGTCGGTAATGCCAGCCATGTAATGAGCCATGACAATGGGTGTCACTGTATCATTAGATGAACCATGGTGCCTCAGATCTTCGAACAACCTTTGAGCCCTCGTATAGTAGGATACAGGCTCTTCTTGTGCAGTCTGCTCGAGGACAACTAGCTGTAAGGAACTGATCTTCTTTAGTTTCTCTGCAGCCATCCAAAGAAGTCTATCGAAAGCCAAGGACTCCACGATTGCTCCTTGCTTGTCTTGAAGAACTCGCCATTCCTCAACGTCCGCTAGGCATTGAAACTCGCGTCTTTCATTATTCTCAGCGAGCGGCCGGTCTTCCCAAAGCATGGCCAACCGCTCTCCTTCAATTTGTATCGAAATGCCATGAAGTGTTCGTTGAATAGGCTGGAGTGACTGATCAAATAATGGAGCTATTGTTTGATAGTTTCTGAGCCGGAGTGCAAGCTGCGGCGAGGAAAGGCCAGAGATAATCGCTTTGCAAACGTCGTTTAGTATTTTCGATTCTGCATCGTTGAGATCGGCCGATGTTGCAGTTAGGTCTCGACCGCCAAGCCGTCTCAAAAGTCGTTTGGCGTTAATGTGATAGTCAACGAGTGTTTGGTCCTTCTGTTTCAATGTTGCCAGTTTTCCCTCGTACGTAGTATCGCTGGGCTTAACGGATGTTTCCTCTGATCTTTAGGTCCAGGAAGTCAGCATTGTTTAATCAAGAATTGTAGTGCGGGAGAATGTCTCAAATCGCCTGAGATGGTTATAGGGATGAGGAAAACTGCATACATGGGACTAACACCAGCATCTGGATGCTCATCGCTTGGCTCGTTTTTGGAAGCGGCAACATCAATGACTTCCTCCTCTGTTTGCTCCGCGACAAATCCAGTCTCCCACTTAGTTCTTTCCTCGAGCAAATCTGCCTTGAGCTTAGCTGTAGGCTTCTGGCAAAGCTTGATGATTGGAACTCTTGTCCTCGTCAGAAGACGAGCACCAAATCCCAGGCTCAGTAGCTTCTTCTCTAATAAACGAGGAATCGCAGAATCCGGAGATTCCGGAGCAGGGCTTGATTTGGGACTAAGGAGCGCAAGATCCATGTCGGATGCTTTTGTTGCAAACCCAGACATCATGCTACCAAAACATTGCAGTTCCACAGTCGATTCGTTGAACTTCTCATTGCCCAACCCCTGCAGTTCGTACTCAGCAACAGATTCTCGGCAAGCTTTCTCTACCAAAGCTCTGAAATCTTCCTTCTCGGTTGCCTCTTGAGAATCAAGCACAACTGCAGAAATAGATTCTTGCAGCAAATTCTCAAGAAACGCTCCTTGAACTACTACTTCCTGGGGATTATGATTAAATGAAGAACCTCCTCCCTGTCCCTGGTAAGGACCAGGTTGGTAAAGTTGTCGGCCTTGTTGGGGAGGCCTTGAAGAATAAGGACCCTGTTGAAAGTGTTGTGATTGATGTGGAGTTCTCTGTGCCATCTGAGGATGTGGCCCGGATTGATACTGGTGCATTGGCGAACCGAGGCTACCTTGCGGAAGGAAGTTTTGAGGGGAGTAAGGTGTTGGAGGACCATTATGTTGTTGGCGAGGGGGATAATTCTGGTTCTGCGGATAATTCTGGTTCTGTGGCGTGCCATTGTAACCGACGCCCCTTTGAGCTTGAGGTTGGCCACCACCAGAGACATGTCCACGGCTAGAATAAGCAGTTTGGGCAGGCCTGGTATCAACGGGGATGGAGATCTGGGAGTTCATCTGTCGTCTTTGTGCTTGATTGAGCCTCTTTCGAGGTGTTTGACCGTGACTTTGACCCTGCACCTGGGGAGAGCGAGAACTAGCATTTGCAAGATAATCTTGCTTCTCAGTAGGAGTTGCCGCTTGCATGTGAGGTGGCAGATGTGGACGCTCTTGAAAGGGAGCATTAGCTGGCATCATTTGGGCTGAAATCTGCGTATTTCCTGGGGCTTGCTGTCCAGAATTTGTGACTTGGTTTGAGTTTGAGTCCGCGTTTGCGTTGCTGATAATGAGATTACGCAAGCGTGCTTCAAGAGGCTGCCCCCCATCTTGTTCATTAGAGGAAGGAAACATGGTGTAATGCAAGACTGATCTAGATGCTGATGCCAAAGGTATCTACGAATCTTCAACCTAAGTAGTGGCGATAGCTCCGATTCAGTCGTGAGGTGGCTCTCGGACGGGAGAAGAGCTTGCGTTTCCCGTATAAAATAGGATGGTATCCGCACAACGGTAAAGAGAATTGGTGAAGCTTGAGAAGATCCTTCCTTAACAAGGCTTGAAAGGAGACTTCAGCGACGAAGAGTGAATGCAGGACATGTGACCTATGTGAAAGTCTCGGATTGCAGACTCCTGCGCGGAGTATGGGATCAGGATTGTCTCAATATCCCAAAGCCTTTGTTATCTACCTACCCAACACAGCAACTACATTCGCACTTCAAACGTACAGGAGTTTGCTGTTGTGCGTCGTCTATGGCAGCCAATCAGTCCTTGCCATAAGTGTGAGTCCAGTGACTGTAACTAACTGACTTGTTGAAATGCTTGAGCAAAGAATCTGTTCCATGGTCCAACTCAGCGGATAGATTCTCAACATCAATGATATGGGACAAACTCTGATGCGACGACAAAAACTGCTTGCGGTAAAGGCGTTGGCAAGGGCGGTATATCAGAGCTACTAAGGTAAGGAAGTTGAAGCCATGGTGGTGGATTTCAAGGAAGCATGGCATGCACAGATCAGTCCCGAAAGGGTTTAGCGCATATCATTTAGCGCGACAGGGCGGGCATCACATCGCGTTCTTTGACAAGCAGCTGCAGCCTCATTCATTCCAAGGGCAAGGCACGCAAACATATAAACACCTCGCATCCCATGCCATCCCATATCGCATGCCATCACACTCTGTCCCTACGAACACTCTTGCCTCTCCTTCATGACGGGTAACTAGGCAGGAAGGATATCGATATCGTCCCTGGTCACTGTACCGTAGCCTGCGCATCACTCGAGGTATCCTCCACATCTCGCCGACTGCAAACCGCTTTACATCATGAGCGCATCTCCTTCCGGCCAGTCAAACAATCAAACCCCAACTCCTAATGGCGGTCCTCCCCAATTCGTCCGAAAGCATAAAGCTACCGATCCTTTGAGGCCCCGAAAGAAGCCTGTCCGACGCCCAAACGTTCCTGCTGGCGCTGCCCCTCTCAGACCAAATGGCCCTGCGCCAGCTGCAGCAGTCAATAGATATCCAGTGAATGGTATCTTACCGCCTCGAGGAGCCCCTTCACAAGCAGGGTCTGCAAATGGTGCTGCCAACCCACCAGCAACTGGCGGGTGGACAAATGCTCCCACTCCAGGACAATACACCGATTTTCCGCTATTCACTACCAAACGAGCTATGCGAGAGGGCTTGAGGTATCATATTGCTAGGTTCTCTACAAAGAAGGATGTCGACCCCTCAAACCAAGCCGAGTTTACTCGCCCAGTTGTTCTGCATAGAAGGGATCCACGCCAACCCCCACCGGGAAAGGGAGGAATAAAGGATGAGGACATTCTAACCGATGTTCCGATGGATTCGAAGGAGAGAGAGAAGATGGAGATATTAAAGACAGAAAAGGATGCCCGCAAGGCAGCAGATCTCGCCCAGATTGCACCGACAGGAAATAATGCCTCTGCTCTGGCAGCAAAGAAAAACCAAGCCTTTAGGAATGAAAAGACCTCCCAAGTTTTCAGGCTGGATAAAACAGCAGAGCAGAAGAAGGCTTCCGACTTGAGGTACGAAGAAGCCTTACCTTGGCACCTGGAGGATGCAGATAATAAAAACACATGGGTGGGAAGCTATGAAGCCGCCCTTTCAGACACTAATGTCATGTTCGTGATCGACGGCGCAAGATTCATAATGGTCCCCATTGAGAAATGGTACAAGTTTACGCCTAAGAACCAATTCAAGACTTTCACAATCGAGGAGGCTGAGGCACAGCTGAATAAGAAGACTAGAGAATCCAGATGGGTCATGAAGGCCAATGAGAAGAAAGTGGGAGACCTGAAAGCACCGCCCATGCACAAGATGTACACTGTCAAGTCCGAAAGCAACACCTACAAGAACTCGAGCAAGAACGAGCGACAAGATATGGATGACCTTGATTTCGAGGAAGATGATCTCTTTCAAGATGATGATGAGCAGGTAACTGTGGAACCGGACAAGGATGAAGACACCAAAGATGCCCAAGAAAAGATCAAACGTGAGCAATTGGGTGCAAATATCTTCGATCAGGCAGATGAATTAGAGGTCGAGAAAGAACTTGAGAAGGAGCTCATGGAGCAAGAAGCCGAAAAGAAGCTTGGTAAAAAGACGAGAAAGGCTTTGACGAAGCGCGAGCAGAATCTCATCTATGAAAGTGATTCTGATCACCCCTATTCGGATTCGGTATGTAGCGGATGTGAAATTCAGATTTCGTAGCTAACGATACACAGAGCGATGATGACACGGCGGACGAAGATAAGCAGAAGGAGATTGACAAGAAGAAAGAGGAAGAGGCCAAGAACAAGGCTAAGTCTGAGTCAAAGCTGCCTTCCGGTGCGTCGTCAAAAGGAACAAATACGCCATCTGGCCGACCAAAGCATACCGATCCTTTAAAGAAATCGAAGATCAACCTCAAACGATCTGGGTCCCCCAATCTCTCGGAGTCGTCTGGAAATGAATCCTCGCGAAAGAAGCTCAAGAAGAAGCATCATGCCTCTCCCGGCACTTCAGGTACGAGCACTCCGGTTCCAGGATCTCGGCCTATGTCTCCCGCCCCTTCAGGGTCACAGCCAGCATCCAGTCAAGCCCGCAAATCATCTGTCGTTAAGCTTAATGTCAACCCGACGAAACTCTCGGAAATTCAAAAGGCTCCACCAAATCCAAGTCCAGTCCACGGAGGTTCCATGAGTGACGGCGAAGCTACCGGTGGTGAAATGTCTGACGGTGGTAAGAAGAAAAAGATCAAGCTTCGAGTTGGCTCCCCTCCTGGATCTCGAGCAGGCACCCCAGCGCCAGGCAGAGCTGGTTCCATCGGAGCTGGAGGAAGTCGTGCAGGGAGCCCGGCTGCACCAGGGCAAAGTATGCAATCTATCTCCTCATCTCCAATTCTATATTTAATGGGCGGTTTTATCGGGGACACGCTTCAGTATGGACTTCAAGAGAAGTGGATCATGCCAAGGCTACTTCCTCAACCACCTGAGCCTGTCTTCTATCGCGGCAATGCACTTATTAGCACATCCATGAAGCTGGCCACAAGGTTTCATTTGTCCCAGTGGGCAAGAGCGCCACAGTCAATGTCTTTTTTGGAGTGGCTCCCGGGTCTCATGCTGAGCCGTCACTTTTGGAAAACAGTCAAATGTCCATCTTAAGCAACTGGGAAGCCCTCCGGGTTTCAGAGATTGCTACACCAAACCGTGTCACCATCCTGGCCAACCTCATCCCATCTCATCTACCCGTTATTTATCATCCTTACATACACATTTACTAACCGTCTGTACAGCAGAACAAACGCGCACTCAATCGCCTGGCTTAGGCCCCATCTCAGTCCAGGAAGTCATTGCAGCTATTCCGGCAAGTGGTATCTCGTCAGGGGATTTGATGAGGTCGTTTGCGGGACGGGTGGGTGATAATCCTGGGCAGACGGATAAGAAGGCGTTCTTCTCGATGGTCAAGGAGCATTCGAAGTACAGTGCAGATAAGCTTTTGCGGCCGAAATAGGCGATCGGTGGAGGATGAGCATTATTTATTGCGAGGATTCGGGTTGTGGGGCTGATGAAACAAGGGCGGGAAAGCTTGATTTCATCTTGCGAGGGACCATCGACAGCGCATGCCTTTGAGCGTTGCTACAGTACAGGCTTTATGATATAGAGCGGATCCGCAGGGAGGGTTGCTAGATTGCTTAATCGGCGGGCATTGGCTAGTAATAGTCGGTCTTCCTTCTTAGCTCGCTTCGCTCACAGTCGGGGAAAGCGAACGTCCCATGCAAGCGAATGTCCCACGCTAATCTTCATGCCTGCCAAATTTGTATACAACTTAGATAGTAGAACGCGTTAAATATTAACATCTATTTACTAATATAAAATGGACCCTCTATTTGCTCTTCTATTGTCTCCTCCTATAATCCCTTCTGCAATCCCTCCTCTAGCGAACTATTATAGGCCTCATGCTATAAAGCTAGACTATGATCACGCTTTTAATAAAGCACGTCTCTAGGCCCTAGAAAATCCAATAGAACCTTATGCTATAGCATCTTGAATTTATCATATTAAAGAAGAAGCACTTTATAAAGTAGTCTCTCGATCTAGGAAGAGAAAACTAAATATAAAAGGGTAGATCCTATATAGGAAACGCGAGGGATAGAATAAGATCTTATTAGAAGCATTAGAGGAAGCTATTTACTAATACTATTATAAGCAATAGGAAATAGGCTTAGGCGCTACCTATGATATAGTCTTTAGAGCTATTACGTATCTACGAGAGGTTAGCTCCTCTTCTATGATATAAAAGCAATACTAATAATAATAATAGACTACTAGGCAGGTAGTACTATCCTGCAAATGGTTTTATGAATAGCTTAAAGTAAATCCCTACCTCTATATTATTAAAGCGAAGCCTATTATATATGCGCGACTTAAATTATATACTAAAGATAATGTCAAGAGCTAGTTTAAAGAGTATTACAAGATACTACATATGCTAGGGATTATAAAGGGGAAGAATGTACTTAATATAGATAAAGCAGAAGCATGTATTAGATGCCTATCTAAGGAGCATATTATTATCCTTACTAAGATTAAAGAGCATTATACTCTAAGTCTAGAGAATAGGAAATCTATTACTATGATTAAAATAGTTATTATAGATAGTAGAAAAGGACTACCTCTATTTGTAATTACTTCTAAGAAGAAGATAATAGAGAATTAGGTATATAAAGAGCTAATTAGAGATGAGCAAGTTGTATGCTCTCTTATAGGATATACTAATAATGAGCTAGCAATAGATTATATGTATTATCTAATATATTACGTTAAAGCTAGGCCTAATAAAGTATAGAAGCTTTTTTTACTTAATAGATATAAATTATACCAAACGCTTAACTTTTAGATCTTAGCTGAAAGCAATCATATTAAGCTCTTCTACTTCCCTTCTCATCTTACTTATATTTTATAACCTCTTGATATAGGGATTTTTAGGCCCTAGAAGCACTATTATAAGCTTGCTATTTAAGCTATATTGCAAAGCCTCGATTTCAATTACTTAATTACCTCCTTCTTTCGCAATCTTAAAGGCATTTAGGAGTAGATAATAAAGTTATACATAATATAGAATGTATTTAGAGACTCTAGGATATAGAAGCTAAGCGTTAAAGCTAGTCTAGCTAAGATGCGAGGGTATAATAAGAGGAAGAGATTAAGTGATAAGCTTGAAGACCTAGATCTCTAACTTTTATAGCTTCTACCTACTTACCTTAAAGAGATTTAAGAGATAGCTACTACTATTTAATAGCTTAGGGATCGCGATCTTATGCAATTTTTAGAAGGGATAGTTAAAGTATATCATAATACTATAAAAAAAGTTAATATATAGCTACAGAAAGGCTACTTTAATACGATTTAATATTACTGCCTTTAAGAGCAGATTCGCGCTAAAGGCTAGTATAAGATCATATCTTAATAAAGCATATATAAGAGTAGGGCGTCTACTATAATTATAGATCTATAGGAGATAAAGAAATGCAAAGATGAGAATAAGCTTCATAATACTATTCATATTGCTAAATCGAAGCTTACTACTACAATTAATAAGGCCAAGCATAAGCTCTATAAATCAGGCATTACTACTAGGAAGCTTAAGAGAGAGCGCTTAAAGCACTTGAAAGAGTGCAAAAAGAAGAAGGAATTACTATTATTTAAAGACCTCTATCTAATTAGAGACTTTAAGAAAGACCCTAATGCTATAGAGAGATATAAATACTCTATAGACGCATTCCTATAGCTAAAATAAGTAGTTGAAGAGCTAAAGTAGAAGTATGCTAAAGGCAAATAGGCTTAAGATAAGGAGGTTACTATCTGATTAAGCAATTCGCATCCCTAGGAGGCTTCTTATGTCCCTGATTTAAGCCTACTGCCCTAAGAGATGCCTATAGATTCCTTTAATATAGAGTTAAATGCTAGTTCAGTTAACTCTATTTAAAGAAATGCAGATTTTGTACATATGTAAATAGTTTACCCTAAAATAAAGTATATTTATTCCTATTATAGTATGTTCGCATAAGCAAAATTGAATTTTGGTACCTGCGACGCGGGACATTCGCTTGCACGGGACGTTCGCTTTCCCCGACTGTGAGCGAAGCGAGCTAAGAAGGAAGACCGACTATTAGAGAGCCTTTGCAACTATAATGCTCATGAAAAACCAAAAGGTTCAATCAACCAAAATTTCTTCTTAGCTTCGGGAACTATTTGGATGATGCATAAGCTTCAAGTTTGAAACTACCATCAGAAATCACATTCCCTATTACCATTATCCAATATACTTGTAGATAAGTCAAACACTCTTGTATGAGTAAGGATGCGAGAACTTTCCTCTTTCCACAATCTTTCCACAATACATTTTCCCTCTTTCTACAATCGACCCCCCAGCATTGATCTCACAAGCATCTCCCGATCCTTAGCCATAGGCGAGCGACATTCAAATGCAACTGCCCAATCACCATCTTGAATAGCGATGTCGTTGAGAAAGCGAGATTTATTGCTGGAGCGTGTTGTGGATATACGATGAGGTTGATGAATTAATACGTAGGAGAGAGAGAAGTTGTAAAGCAGAAACAAGGTAGTTGAGCTGTAGTATTGCTAAAATACCGTAGTTCAAATCAAACCTTTTTGCTAGCGTCGTAGCTGTAAGAGCTGTGATAGGTTGTGAAGTAGGTAGGCACGATTGGCATATTATCTGAACTGCATTTTTAATGCAGCATCCAGCAATTGACTGATACATAAAATTCTACTTATTACTGTAAAAGCTTCGCGTCGGGATCTTTGGCCTCGCAGAGAAGCAAGGCCGACGATGAAATGGAATTTTTACAAAGTTGATTTATCGAAGCCTGGGGTTCAGTCAAATGAACTTGAGTTCAGGGTGCGCAAGAGAAGCTTTATAGATGGTTTGACAGGAGATATCGGGCTTGATGTGTATATAAGCATAATGAAATATGAACGTATTTCACATGTACTTGCTCATGGACCTTGGGGATCATCGCAGTTTACAAATTACTCAACGCCGCCTATGCTTCTTCAGGCTGAGTGCGAAATTTTGGTTCTTGAATCCGAAATGGTTCCCGCAGGCATTGCAAACGGTCATAGGAAATGTGGTTGTCTTAGTACACGAAACCACGGATCAAGTCGCAGCTAAAAATTCGCTATAAATAGTTCTGTATTTCAGAGTGAGAGCTAAGAGCGTTATGTATCCATCTGCCACTCAAAGTCCAGATTCTTGTTCCTTACCCTGCGGTTCATCGCCTTGAATCGCTCCCCTTCCCATCCGTTCCCTCTATCCACCCCATCCCATCGATGCCCAGGTCGAATCCCATACCTGTTCGGCGCCGCAGCACCCATATATAACTTCTTCCCACCCGCCTTCCCCTTCTTATCCTTTTTCACTAAGAACTGGGCTGCAGGGTCATTCCACCGCGAGACTTCCTTCATCTCATCATTCATCTCCACATCATCCACCGTCCTAGCAAGCGGCAGAAACCTCGCCTCATCTAAATCTTCCCTCCTCTTCACAGCCTGCGCCCTCTGCACATCTCCCTTCTGCGCCTCTTTCTCCTCTCGTTCCTTCTTCGCCTTCTCATCCTCTAGCCGTCGAGCCTCCTGTCTCTTCATACTGATATCTATCCTGCGCCCGGTAGCATCTCGATAAACAGTCTCCTCCCCAACAATCCCCTTCGCTTTCCTCTCCTTTTCCTCCTGCGCCCATGCTTCAGCTTCTGCACGCTTCCGCTTCTGGAACTGCTTCGCGACAGCTGCTCCGCTCTGCAGACCGGCATGTGTCCCGTCGCCCATCTTCACTAGACCCGTATCTTCGTCGTCTTCTATCACGGGCCCTTCATCTGCATGCAGAGCGGCGGAGTTCTCTGCGGCCGCAGCCTGGATGATCTTGTCGGCCTCGTCCGCCTCTTCATCTTTTGGTTGTAGAGCTGGTACTCCTACAGTCTTCCAGGCGTTTTTCTTTGCCTTTCGAAATTCAGCACTGCCAGAGGAGACAGTCAAAGGGCGCCCATCGTCGTCGTCGTTCTGTGAAGTGGGAGTATTGGACCAGCCAAGCGCGTCGTCGTCTGCGATTATGAGACCTGTCGGGGCGGCGGCGGCCTTGCGCTTGCGCTTTTTACCGCTAGATGAAGATGCTGGAGGGTCCGCGGAGAGGTACTTCGAGGCTAGATATGAGGAGAGTGACATTTTGTGGTTAAGACGGTGGTTGTTTGGAGAGCTTCAGTACCCAGGTAGCTAGAGTTGGAGTTGAAGATTCGAGGTCACGGGACCTATAACCCTAAGTTTTAGCGCCTCGGACCCCAATGTCTCTCTCAATGTCGACAACCTCGCACTTTTTCTGGAAATTTTGAAATAGACTTCAGAGTCCGTCAACTCTTATGCACACAATCTGCAAAGTACCCAGAGGTTGCAAGCTTTCATAAGCATTCAGATGCTGCATGGCTATATATATGAGTTCAGCTGTTGCACTTTCAGTCTTGTCCGTGCCTGCCTGTTGGGGTACTTGAAATCTGCTGTACTTCGGCATATCAACTCAAAATATGTTGCAAGAGATTAGGCATGGCGTTGGCTTATTTTACTCTATGACCTATATATGGAATGCATGTTTCTTGCTATTCAGTCATCAAGTCATGTTAGGCTGAGAAATTTGCATTTTGTATTTGATCAACCTTCTACATGGCATGTGCATCTATAAATATTGCCTACTCTCAGCCAGAACCAGAACAGAAACGGGTTTGACTTTGTCTGGCTATAATACCAGTGGTATCAGTGCTGTAGTAAACGGCATATGAAACCGAAATGTCTCGGTTCAAGTGAGCAAACTGTAAATGGAGGACAAGTACAGTGAACCATTACCGCTCTTTGCAGCTTCGTCTGGTACTTACTGGGTAATTACCCACTCGATGCTGAATATGTTCCACGTCTTATACATACCTATTTAAGCTGGTACCTGGCAAATTGAGAGTCGTTCTATATGCGGTTAGAACACTTTACCCCACGCATCCCACGTGTCGATGGATTGCACTGCAAAGCGCCGAGATGGCGATCGCAGGCAACCTCTTGAATCCCGCCGAGGTTGCAAAATAATATACTTTCTTCCTCAATATTCCACGATTGTTACACCATGGCATCGTCGCGAACCCCGCTCCTCGCAAACGACCATCCGGACTCCGACGACGAAGAAACAACTCTGCTCGCCGGCTTCGTAACCACATCCCCCACCCGTCCCTTTGCGACAAACTTCAACCCTACAATCACGACTCGGAGCCTCGCGCTCCTTCTCGCCATACCGTCATTCATAATCTTCGCGGTGCATGGCCCGCACTACGCAGCCCCAATTACATTCCTGTCCTTTGCTATCGCGCGACAATTCGCTGTGCTGGGAGCGTATTTCGGGAGCCAGATTGTCGTTGTACGTTTTGAGGTTGTCCATCCCAGCGTGTCGGAATGGGCTGAGGAAATAAAGAAGGGTGTAGCGGGTATCATTGACGGGGTTATTTTGCTGGGCCTGCTCGTTTCATTGAGTGTGACTGCGCATTGGGTCGATACGGAGTATTTGCCTGCGACGATCGTGCATGCTGTGATCTTGGGTTTTATCGTTTTGTAAGTCCTATTCTATGTATCAGGGCTGTATCCCACATGCTTACTATGAACAGTGGCTTCCTCCTTTTATCCGTTCCTGATTTTGGAAACCCGAGCTTGTTAGCGTTGGCTATTGCGGTTGAGAAGCCGCAAGGAGGAGTAGTGAGATTGGCTACGAATCTTGTGTTTGGGGCGCCCGTGGAAGAGGAGGATGACGCTGGGGAGGATTTACACCATCGCCGCAACCGCAAGAGTCATCCGCGAAGACCTGCATCCCCTCCAGAAGATAACGCCTAGGTTATATACGGTCGGTGGTGTTTGCATTGCGCCGAACCAGCATGAGGCGGCTACTGAGTTTGAGCTTTACCCGAACGTTGCTGTATACATGGGCCGCTTTGGTTGTGTTTGGAGGATCATTTTGAGTATTTTGTTTAGTTTATACCCTGGTGAGTTCTAAAAGTTTTGCGAGCTTGAATCTAGCAGTCTGTCCCGGCTTTTCTTCTTCCATTCTTAGGTAAAGGATGTACTTGAAGCACGTTTTGGAAGATACTAGCATCTACCCCCCAACAGAGTTCACAGTTGAGGTCCTGACCCCGCTTCGTCCTTTTTATGATCGAACTGCCTTCTTCATGGCATGGACTGTGATGCTGGCTGTACTATCTCCTAATTGAGATACGCATTCTCGCCCAGTAATGGATCACGCTCTCTAGCGTCTATGCCCTCATCGGGAACACTATCTTGACATTTAATGTTTATTCAGAATTCGAGGCACTGGAAGGGTCAACTTACGCAACATAGCCAACAAAAGAAGCAAGCCAGACAACTCCGAGGTAGGACACGATCCACTCCAGAATACCAGCAACTCGGTACCATTCGTGGTATAACAACCACATAAAACTACCACCCAGACAAACTTCAACCCAAACAATTACTGTAGTAACAACACAGCTAGTTGGATCATAATCGTTAATCCACATGGTATTTCCACGTCTCTGTTAAGAAAGGCGTAACGTTAATTGAACCCACTTACTACAAACGCAGCCTCCCGAACCGCGAACTCTTCCTCGTCTGGTCAAAGTACACAAAGCTCGTACAGCAAGCAGCAAGCCCCAGACCCAGGAAACACACCGTGAGTAAGACGCTATGCTTCTCGTGGTAGCGGTACGTATCCAGGACGCTGAGCAGGACCAGCGCCACCCCAGACACCAGACTAGCGAAAACGGCAAGCGCCGAGACAGTCCTCGTATATGGCGCATCCTGCAGGCTGTACATCCTCGGGGAATAACGGGCGAAATGGACGGAGCAGATTGTGGTGGTGAAGAAGACTGCGGTGAGGACTCCACCGACGCAGAATACTGGCTTGAGGGTGAAGGCGCCGATGTCTGAGATGAACCTGTTGGGGTCTTTAGGGGCTGGGGATTGGCGTGACGCGAGGGACGGACTTACGGGACATAGGGGTTGCTTTGGTCGGGATATTGAGGGAGGCCTTTTGCAAACCAGGTGATCAATAATATTGACAGCGTAAGGAACCATGATGTCGCGGCAATGGATGGGAAGAGCCAAAGATACCGTAGCGGAAACTCCATATTGAATACCCTTGGAAACATGTACTGAAAGGTAGAAGAGGACAAAAGGAAGAGAAAGAGGAAGATGGAAAAAGGATAAAATAGTTTAGGACATCCCTCCGTACTGGTGATAAGAAGGTGGAATCTGAGGTACAGTGTGTATATAAATAGTACGTCATAGGTCATGCGATTCGCGGGCATAAGTGCAGATCTCCGCGTCTCAATACTTTATCAACTTCCAATTTATCTCTCTATGCTATTCCTTTTTTCTTGCAGTGTACAAAGAGGACAATTTCAGTTGATATCCTCAGATAAATGTAATACTCCTTCTTCTTAGCGGAGTGGAGAGGACGGGCCGGTGCGTTTTTAGGGGCGGAGCGCCAGCCAGTGGCTCTCGCTTATATTTTCAGGGGCTTGTCAAAGTATAATTTAGTGGCCAGAATTGTAAGATTCTTAAACACAACTCCACGACTACCATTCTGGAATCACTGACAATCTTCGAAATCTATAGCAACTACACAGTCGCCACCGATTCCCTCCCCTCATTTCTATCCGTAACAAGAACGACCAAGCCGGAGGCAGTGACTCGCGATTCTTTATGAGACCTGTGAACCCATCAGTGAGTGGAGCCATATTGTATGCGGGGAGAAGAGGTACGAACAGCTCTCTTTTGGCCAAGAAATCTAGCAAGAAAACCCCGATGAACGCCAATCCTCCAAAGATAATTTGAGACTGGTAGCCGAATCTGTAGTGCGGGGCGTCATAAGTCGGGAAGAGAATGACTAAAATCATTTATAAGTTGGCGTTAAGAGATGAGAATCGAGTCTAAATACCTGGCAAGAACGCATTGAACGAGTAGGTAAAGATGTTCCCTGTTGCTACGATGAGCTGTCGCAGTTCTGCATCATGCTGCGCGAATTCTTGGCCCCAAGACTGATATTTCCTTGATTAGCAAGTGATGCCTCTTCATCGAAAGCTACACTTACGATGACGATAGGTTGGGCAGCGGCTCCGACAAACAGGAGGAAGTTTGAGAACATCAAAACCCGTTTGGGCAGATGCCACATACTCAGAAGTATATTGCCGACCGTGACAGTCATGATCAGGATCGTCACAGTTGTCTTTCGTTTCCCAGTTCTGTCCGCAAAGATTCCTGACGCCAAAGCAGCAACAATACTGAGAGCCGCGCCAGCAGTTGGAATGGTATTGATGTGGACCACGCTGTATCCTTCAGCTTTCAGCCAAAGATTGAAATACGAGTTTCCATAGTTCATCATTGCAACAGTCCTTCGTTTCATCAGCTGAATTCTTACCCCAGGGTGGAACAATTACAAGTATGGAAAGATAAAAGCCCATATATGCCAATCAAAATAGACTCTTCGGATAGCTTTGAGTGTAAGTCCAGTCGGAGCCGCCCTCCCGAAAGATTCCATTCTCTCAAGTCCATATTTTCGATCCTGCCTTCGTCAGCGTACTCTACTTCTCCGCGCAAAACTCTTACATCTTCAGTCAACCACCGCGCACGCGTATTGCTGGGTAAATCTGGAATCGCATAAAACCCCCAGAGTGCAATGGGGATGCTAATTATAGCATCGAAGATAAATAACCACCTCCATCCGGCCAAACCCCCGGTGTTATTCAACCCCTTGTACAGAGCCGCCTGCAGATATCCGCTGAACATACTCGCCATTCCTTGGGCATTTTCGAAGAGAGCCATCCGTTTTCCTATTTGTGTTGGGCCGAACCAGCTCCCCAAAAGCGTGGCATAGCCAGGAAAAGAGCAGGATTCCAGAAACCCTACGCAGAATCGCAATGCATAGAGCTACGCTGCGCTTAGTATATTTGAAATTTTTGGTTTTGAGGGGGCTGTACCGTTTTGACGTCCTTTGCACCTGCCATTGCCATGACGAAGAAGGACCAAGCTAACTCGCAAGAGGGAATCCAGATGGATGGTCTGACATATTTCATTTGTATCATCCTGTCGATTGAATATTCAGTGTGCCTGATCGATGGGTATTTTGGAGTTGGTTTGCCAGTATCTTTGTGGGTGTAACTTACTGGGCTGGAACAGTACCGATAATGATACCAATGTTGAAGAACGTAACAAGGTAGTTTCTTTCATTTCCGTACAGATTTAGCTTGGTTTATTAGCGTTAGACCTTTACTTTATTCAAAGGGAGTCTGTTACGTCTTTTTGCATCCCGCTAACAAATGCGTTGCCTAAAACAGTCAGGGTATATTGTAAGACTTAAGAGTTTCACTTCTGTAGAACTCACTATAATTTGTCTGATCGAGATATTTGATGAAATAACCAAACATAATATACACACTACAGACTGATGAGCCAGAGCTTATATCTCAAGCAAGCTCTACTTACAACAAATGAAGGTCTACTTTCTGGATATACTTCCGCTCACGTGGGTCAGCCACGTACGAATCCCAGATTAATCCCAGGAACCTTCTCCATAGCGATGCTTTCTTCGGACTCTCCCGAGGATACGCTTCTGATGATATGATGGCTTGATGCTTGCTGTCCACGAGTTCAGAGTTGGATATCGAAGCCCCAGAGGCTGGTGAGACATCAGAGTTGATGCTGGATGATGCATTTTGTTTTGCCATTGTAGAGGAGCGCAAGTCGATATAGCATCTATGGGGTCAACTTCCTTCCGCCAGAAACCCTCTGTCATTTATCGTCGAATATACCTGCCGGATTCCAACTACAAAGTGGATGAGCATGGCCCGTTATCTGCCCTGAAATTCAATGAGAAGTCTTTTTAGATACTCTTAATTGGATATCTTGGATGCTGTGTCCATTTGGCGCCACAAGAGTGGGCTATGAGAAATGATGGTGTATTATTTGATAACATCGCATCATATGCAAGACGCCCAGTGGGGTTGTCAAAGTCGAAGTCAGAGTAATAAGACTCGGCGTAACAATAGAACTGGCTCAGAAATCGTCAGATTTGACATTGTTCAAAAAACACTAGTATGGCAATAGATTTGATCCTCAAGTCTACCTTGTTCACTTGTTGCAAGTTTGGACTTTAATCAACAAAGTGACGACAATAAGTCTTGATTGGCTGAAAGTCGAACTTCAACCCCCTCAAGCAATACAACCTCAAATTTCCCTGAATCGAGCGATACTATTGCCCCAAACTCTCTAAGGACAACGAAAAACTTGGAAGCACAATTTTCTTATCGGAAACGTGGGGGATATTCTCAATTTGCCGTCACTTGAAAGTGATACCCAGGACTTATGCCTTGCGTGCTTCTCCTCGCCACTTCGTCATGTTAAAAGTGGAGAGTCTCCAATCGTGCATTCTAGGCTTATAATATAGTTTTACAGCAATAGATTAATATTCCGCAAGGTCGCACGAGTCAGATTGTCCAGTGTGTTGGGTGTTTGCAGTCGAAGTTAGCTTTGCGAAATGTAGGACTCAGATATATCGCTTCGCTTCGCATACAGTAAGCACTCCCGCACTCTATTTCGCCCCACAAGATCACGTTCAATTGCTATAGCTTTGAAATTTAAGCAAGTTTCGCGGGGTGAACATACCCCGTAGCCTAGTATTGCAACGTGCCTAAATAACCGGAGTTATCTTTCCATTTTCCATCTCAGTCAAGTTCCTCAAATTTGTCAGACAAAACTACTTAATAAAGTCAGAGAACTGCATACAGCTTTTAGTTGTCAGAACGTTCACGTATTACCCCTCAACATGGGTGATGTGCTCGACGAGACCGAAGGAACCCCACACAATGCTGCAGCTTCCGCTGGGGATAGCACTGCATCTGTTCCTGCCCATCAGTTTCCAACTGCAACATCGATAGACTACACGAAGGAAAAGGTACGGACTACTTCTTTAATATGCCACCGACATTGACATTGTCTTTAGTACAAATACGAGGCTTATCTTCCGTACTCAACGCAAGGTCGGCAACCGCCTCTGGAGGAGTTTGTTCACGTCGATGTTGGAATGCGAGCAGATCCAGAGAAAAAGCGCTTGTTTGGTGTCTCAGACGTAATCATCCAGGAAGTGACTCCAAATGTCGGAACCGAAATCCAAGACATTCAACTGAGTCAGCTCTCTCCTGAGCAGTTGGATGATCTTGCGCTTCTGGCTGCAGAAAGAGGAGTAGTTATTTTCAAAGACCAGGATTTTGCCGACATTGGGCCAGAGAAACAGAAGAAGTATGGGGAACATTTTGGACATCTCCATGTTCATCAGATGGGAATTCATATCAAAGACTACCCTCAGATACTTCCAGTCTATAGAGATGCAGAGTAGGAGTAATCACCCACCCGCCAAGAGAATGAGACTTGCTTACTGCATAGAGCCGGAGCTGTCGACAAAGAAATTGTGAATAATGTGACCAGCGTCAAGTGGCACAGCGACATGACCTACGAACTGTATGTTCCAATCTAACAAAAAGTTCGAACCATTCTTAAAGTATGATAGAAACGGCATGGGAACTACAACCTTCTTCCCCCTCGATACGCCAACTTCGGGAGGAGATACCTTATATTTATCAACTACAGCAGCATACAATGCTCTGTCCCCAATATTCAGGCAGAAACTTCATTCACTGAGTGCCATACATTCCGGTGTTCAGCAGTACAATGTCACGGACGGAGAGAAACGTCATATCCGAGCACCAATTGAAACAGTTCATCCAGTTGTACGCACTCATCCGGTTAGCATCCCTTGACCTGTGATAAGAAACCGAGTACTCATGAATTGAAGGTTACAAAGACGAAATCATTGTATGTCAATCGGCTCTACACCAAGAAAGTAGTAGGCTTGAAAGAAGAGGAAAGCTGTAAGTTGCAAGCCCCGTTACAATTGTGCCAGCGTCACCTAATCATTCAGTTTATCTCCTCAACTTCTTATTCGACCACATCGAAAGAGGACAAGATTGGCATCTCAGAGTTCACTGGACACCAGGCACTGTAGTTGTCTATGATAACCGCGTGACTCAGCAGTAAGTATCATGCCAGTGCCTCCATTATCTGCTAAAACTGACCCGTCTAGCTCGGCCCTGCGTGACTTCAAAGTCGAGCCAGCTAGGACACGGCGCCACATGGTTCGGATCACTCCGCAGGGAGAGCGCCCATTGTTCATTGAGACTTCTGAGCAAACGAAGAATGGTCTTTAGTTCCGCGTGTCTCCTGGGGGGTACCGTCCAGACTCTGAAGTGACTGTTGGAACTTAGATTTAATAGTCTTAGTCCCAAAGTGATATATGTTGATCTATCGCATGCATATTGAAACCTCTCAATCACACAAGTATATGTACATTGTTAGATCTGGACATAATTGCTACTCTTTTGCAAAGTATCGCTGGACTGCTACTGTATTGGCACTTCCCCTTTCCGTTTACCCTTAACTTGCCCAATCCACAGATGCATTGTAGCCAGACGTTTTCGGGATATACTGTAACTGGCTTACATGACAAGTTTCGACAGGTCTGTGAGATCTGCCACAGAATTGCATAATATACCTACTGCCACACTTCACTTTCTACCTAGATAGTGTTTGGTCGTTGAAATTATAGCGTATGAACCCTGTAGCTTTGTCGACCAAGGCGCTGGAACAAATAAGCGAGGGGGGATCAATTGAGTACACTTTCTAACTACTACCTACCTAGGTATGTTCTATCAGAAGGTGATCTTTGGTGATTTCTAGAAGTTAACACGTGGTATACCCCACGTTTCAAACAATACTGCACATGCACTGTAATCAATCATGCCATACGGGACCATTCTGGCGCAACCTTCAACCCCTCATTCTTCAAAGGATGCAACCGAAATATAGAGCCACAAAAGTGCTGCGATAAGCATTGAGTAAGTTTTATTCGCCCACATGCTTTCGCCCCGTTTGTGAGGAATATTGAAGCGAATAGATGAAGCCTACGAAAACGCCATTGGAATCCTATGGCTTTTCTGCTTGGCGTTCGTATTCGAAGAAGCTTTAGTAACTGTCCATAGATGCTTGAAGATAGCACGCAGTTGACCCCATAGATTGCGAATTTGCATTCTGCCAAATACTTAAGCAAGCGTTTGTTCAGAACATTAAAGTGTCATCTGTGACCCGCACTTCTGTTAGCTCAGAACCATACTATACTTGCTCACTTCAACCGTATCTGCTTTCTTAAATAACTTCAGTAATCCCAATGGCTCCCCCATCTGCTAATGATCAAGTATCTACTCCCATTCCATCAAGTCCTTCAAAAGCTCGTACCATCCCCGAGATCAAGAAAAGCCTTGGTGGATTGACTCAAAGTGCCTCACATCCAACGCCTTTAGTATATTCAGGTACACTTGACCACTACGAGTCCTTTGATCTGACATCGGTCATTGGAAGAGAGTTTCCCAACCTCCAGATCACTGATATTCTAAGCGATGATGCCAAGATTCGAGATCTTGCTATCCTAGGTATGTTTAAGCCGTGACTTACCATGTTCACCCCTGATAGTTTCCATTCAACATAATCCTTTGTGATACTGACTAGATCCTAGTCTCCCAGAGAGGTGTTGTGTTTTTCAGAAATCAAGACATCAACATTGAAGACCAGAAAGTTTTGGGGCAGAAGCTAGGAGAATTGACGGGAAAGCCGGCGACAAGCAAGGTACGTCAAAAGATCACTAAGGGATATATCGAACACTAATAGCTTTTAGTTGCATAAGCATGCTTTGAGCAACAGCAAGAGAGGCATTGCCGTAGATGAGAATGGGAAGCTTGATGACGAAGTCTCAGTGATTTCATCCGATGTATGGTTTTGGCTCTCGGTTTCGGAAAATTGTGGCGCTAACAAGGAATCGTTCTGTAGCAGCAAAGAAAGTTATACCATAACCGGTTCTCCGGTTCAAAGAAACTTGCTAGTGAAGGATGGCACGCCGAGTCGGTCTCAATTCCCAGGCTCTCGAACTCTATAGCTGACTTCTATAAAGCATCACTTTTGAACGAGTTCCATCTGATTATGCTATTTTGAAAATCACCAAGACGCCAGAAGATGTCGGAGGAGACACATTGTGGGCATCTGGCTACGAGGCATTCGACCGTCTCTCGCCTGTGTGGCAGCGCTTTGCTGAGGGCCTAACGGCAACTCATTATCAAGTATATCTATCTCTATCCAACCAAATCTGGTTTCCTCACAAAAAGACTGATTTAAAATAGCCAAACTTCAACAAAGTTGCTGCGGAGCACAGTCTTGAGCTTCTCGATGAGGACCGTGGGGCTCCTGAAAACAAGGGACTTGACTTTACGGCATCACAGTAAGTCTCATTTCGCACTCAAAGGCACCAGCTTGCGGAACTGACGAGGTACAATGTAGCCCAGTCGTCCGTACAAATCCAGTCACAGGATGGAAGAGCCTTTTTGGTGCAGGTCATCAAGTCTATGCTGGCTGGGTTGACAACGTGACTGAGACCGAAAGCGAAGTGATCAAAGCATACTGTACGGTTTGAATTGCCACATGGAATCCTATTACTAAGAGAACTTTGTAGTCCTCAAACTTATTGCCGAGAACCACGACCTGCAAGTCAGGTTCAAATGGAATAAGAATGACCTCGCGATCTGGGACAAGTGAGTGCAATCTTATATCCTAGACAAAGGGAATATTAACAGGTTATCAGTCGCTCTGTTTTTCATACCGCCACCAATGATTACGAAGGCAAGCGTCAGGGCAATAGAGTTGTGTCGCTGGGAGAGAAGCCTTTTTACAATCCTGCTTCGAAGTCCCGTCGTGAAGCACTTTTTGGTAGAATCTAAATGACGGTGTTACATGCGAACATAGCTATTTGATTTGAAATTCGAGTTTTGATTTACTTGAACTCGATTTTCCTATACTGATGTTACATTTTTTGCAGGGCGCCTGAGACACTGAAACTCGGAGGGTCCAAATATTAAGCTAGCACCCCCCTAAGCGAACCCCCTATCCGCCCTACCCCGCGCTCTCCGTGGTTCATCCGTGGAGAGCCCGCGCTATTCGTGTTATACTTCTATTAACGTATTTTTGTTCAGTAATCGTATCTCACGTGTGATCTTTAATATACATATGAATTGTTCTTCTGCATCTTAAGCCTCCATACTTTTATGATTGCTTTTGATAGGTTACTGATAAATAGTAAGAGACTACTATGAGTCTCCCTTGGACGATTGACTCGCACGACTCCTTGCTAAAGACAATCGGGGTATCTAAGAAAATTGCACGTTGCTTTGATATATGTTTAAGAAGGTCAGACAAGTTACCTTGCGGTAAGCATCTCCATTTGGAGTTTACTCTTATTACAAGCGGCAAATGGGGATTTGATAGTGAGGCGTTTCCACATGATGTTAGAGTGAAATTAGGGACAGAAAGATGATACCCAGAGTATATGGACCTGCTAATAGTTATAAGAATTTACGACTAATAACTACAGGAAGAAAAACATGAGCATCTGCAACCAATCTTGATACTAATCAGCTGAATAAGTGCATATCTCGGACGCAGTTCCCCGAAAGCTGCTTACCAATTACCAATATTGAATAGGTATGCAAAGCCTTGTAGGGAGTAGATTGGGAAGATTGTTTTCGTAGGATTGGTTCCAAGATGGTCATATCCAACTTTGTATTCATCTACTCCGTGATCACCCAGTTCTGTAACTCTATGTCATTCCTTTGGTCGGCTCAATCAGATGGCAAAATGGCTAACTCAAGGGCAAGCAATCACATTTTTAGAACAAAAGGTTCCGCTGGAAGATTGGACCTTTCTTTCTTCAAACTTATGCAATACATATGAGATTGGTTTCATATATAGAGAACAAGACGGCTATTTCTTCCTGGTTGTTGGGACTAATGGGTCAGGGGCAGTAGACGAGGCTGGTCATGTGATTGAGATCAGCAGAATGTTGACGGGAGGTTGTAATTCAATCACTCTTACCTACCTACCTTACAACCCTGGCATGAATCAATTTACGTTTGTCGTTTGAGATTCTTCGCATGTGACACACTGCCCAAGTTCTGCAAACTCTTCCCAATTCATCCGAATGTCCAAACGCACCTTCCATATATTAAGCGACGCGCTTGCAACTCGACATGGTGACTTCCTCTTCCTGTCTACCTATTTAATATGAACCCAAAACCGACAGCACGACCAACACTTGCATATTCCTTTCACCATCTGCCTCACTCTCCATCTCCATCTCAATCGCCAAATCAACACATATATTCGAACGACCAGTAGATATCTCACCTTCCCTCCCTCCAACCCGGCGTAACCGTCCTTGGCCAAATTTACAATGTCGCCAACGACGCGCAACAAGAGTGGCAAAGTCCCTCTCCGGAAGATCATCTATACCGATCCGGATGAGGAGGAAGAAGAGGAGGAGGAGGAGTCTAATCAAAACGTCGAACCTGAAACTGCTGCTGCAGAGCCTGAAATCGAAGAGGTTGTCGTTCAATCTGCGGCACCCCCAAAGCCTGTCTTTGAGAGGTTCTCCACCAAGGCCAAACTTCAAGATGGATTCTGCATTGTCAGACAGCTGGCCAGCGGCAAATACGAGTTAGTCAACCTCTCCCAGGTAGACTTACAGCGGTTCTCGTCCGAAGAGATCGGCAGTCAGATCAAAAACAAACCCGCGCTTCTCGGTTTACTTGATTTCGCCGATCAAGAATGGAATCACTTGAAGCTGAAGGCAGGCCAAGCCGTTGCCAGTGCAAGTAAGTGCAACTCAATCCAAAAACAGGTAAATGTGTCACGCACGGTAGGTAGGTACTAATAAGTCAACAGAGGCGGACCTCTTCAGATTTCAAAAGCTCCCAATTGAGCTACGATATCGCATCTATGACTTTGCTATCGTTGCACCAACCCCAATTCATTACAATCGCTATGGAACCGGCAAGAAAGATTCCATGACGTTCAATCTTCGAGCCACCTGCAAACAGATCCACGAGGAGACGGAAAAGTTTTTCTTCCGCAACGTCTTCAAGTTAGATATGACCAAGGAGTTCAAGTTGATTGAAAAGTACATCTGCAGCCACGTTCGGGAAGTCAGCTACGGCTGGTGGGCATTGTGCAAGAAGGATCCACATTTGTTCGATACGCTCAACTTCAAATGTCCCAAGCTCAAAGTGGTCAACTTGTCGCTCACGCAGTACTGCATCGACGTACCTTTAGGTCATCATAGGTATCAGTGGTCTCATCACAATGTTCCGGAAGTACAGAGATTCCGCACTGCCAATGGCTTCGATCGCCTCGCTGCAATTAGGGGCCTCGACCGTATTAACGTCACCAAGGGCCACGGCCTGGACCTCCTCGACATTGAGATGACGCAGAAGGAGTTCGACGATTTTGCATCCTTTCTGAATACCACCATGACTCAAGCAAAGGTGGAACCGAAGCCACAGGCGGTAGTGCCGAGGAAGTCAAAGGAGCAACCAAAGGTGCTGCCTCCCCGTCGATCATTGGTAAGTTTCTGGCTTCTGTCGTCCCGTAAATGCTAACATAATAAACAGACGAAGAATGGCCAGAAAGTCAGTCGAGGATACGATGATAAGCACGACGTTGATTTCAAACCTGGACAGAAGATCAAGATCTAGAGGCTGGGGGCCGTTCAGTGTACGGCGGTAATTTCACATTCGCAAAAGAGATTTCATGAGCACAACACATACAGGTACACTCTCTACACTGCACATACAATAGCTATACGGATGGGATCTGCATATTTACCCAGGCTTGTACTTGTTCTTGGGAACGGCGTTGTCGGACGGAAAATACCCACTGCATGAGATATCCTAGCATATCATAGCATAGAAATTGCATTGATTTATAAAAAGTAACGCTGATGTCTACGAGTGATTACATGAGTACTTTGACGATGTAAAAGTGAAACATGGGGTACGTGGCGTAACTAATTTGTCTTGGCCTGAGTTCCATAGGTATTTGTAATAGTACTGACAACAATGAAAGTAAGAAGCAGCTGTGACTAGAAAATATACCGTGTATTTGTATTTGCATTTCCATTCCCTTCCATTTCGCTTCGCTTCATTAAAATATCATAAAAACCGCAAAGTTAGAGCAAGTCATACATCATAAGGGTATCTCTCATCATCAACGCCGTCTCTCATACTCCACATCCCTTTCCCTCTCCCTATCACTCTTCTTCCTCTCCCCGCTCCCATGACTTCTCCGTCTACCCGAAGACTCAGGGCGCTCTTCCCGATGACGATCACGTCGTCTCGACGAATCAGAGGCAGTCTGTTCGCGTCTGCCAGATGACTCCGGGCGGTGCTCCCGTCTACGCGGAGAATCAGAACCCGTATGTTCATGCCTCCTCGAATCATGAGACGTCGTCCGACTATGTGTATGCGAACGACTCGGTCCAGGTGCATCGAGCATCGGATCATCTTCAAGCTCGATTACGCGGCCGTTACTATCGATGGGCTCGCCTTTTTCGTTACGTTCGCGCTCGAGACGGACTTCGCGGCCGCGTTTGTGGCAGTACCAGAAAACAAACAGTAACACTATTCGAATACAATTAGCACATGTTTCAAGGTAGCAAGGAGAGGCAAGGGGACATACCGAATAGACCTAATGATAGGAGGACATTCGTCCCCATGAACGCTGGCCAACGCAGCTTCAACGCATTCATAATCGCTTTTAGCATACTTACTACAGCCCCAGGTTTCGTAACCAGATCTTTGAGAGAACTCGGCTTCAAGAAGCTTTTCGCGGCCCCTTTTAAGCCCGCTGAGCTGGCGCCCGCGCCGGCTGTATTGAACGCCTGAGCCTCAGCAGCCACAGCTAACAACTCAGGCGCAATGTTCTTGGTCAACTTGTCCGGCAAGGTTGTGATGAGTTTCTGCAGGAAGCTAGGCAGCTTTTCGTATTGTTTGTCAAGTGTGCCTTGAGAGTTGTCAAGGAGATGCGCAAGGTCGTCATAGGCGGTGGGTACCCCGTTAATGAGGTCTTTAAGGATGACTGTGAATTCCTGCACGAGCTTTTGGGATTCGGTGGAGAGGCTAAAGGCTTTGTTATTGTGGGCGGAGAGGGAGAGGTCGTCGAGGATGCGGGAGAGGTCTTCTTCTTCGGATACGGCTTCTGTAGGTGGGACGTTGGAATTGGGTTTGAGGTCGGGATGTTTGTCCTGGATTTGTTAGCTAAATTGTTTGTAGAGCATGGTGAGGTTTGTTACCTTCTTGGTGAAGGTACGTTGGAGGAATGAGAAACGGCTGGATTTCTTGGAGTCTGCGGTGGTGTCTTTTCCTTTTCCCTTGTCGCTGCTTCGACGACGTTCATGGCTCTTGCGCTCATGGCTTTTGCGTCCATGATGATTATCCTGCTCGTGAACTACCACCTGTGATGCATTGCCAGTGAAATCTCCAGCCTCGGCTCCTATTCCAGCTGGTCTGGCAGGAAGAGGTGGTGCCGGGCCTTCAGCAGAGACAATGCGCTCGAGGAAGCGCTCATCATCTTCATCGATTAGAGGAGGCGGGGTTTTGACTCGTGCCAATGCTTCCTTGCCTGTCTTCTCAGCCGGTGTTTTCTTGCCCTTCTTGCTTGTCAAGTAGTCTAGCATCGTCGCGGTTAATGTGTATTATTGAAGGATGAGAAATTTGTGTTTGGTGGAAGAAGAAGACAAAGACAAAATGATATCTGGATGTGAAGCGTCGTTGAATGTCTCACATGCTCTTGCCTGTTTGTCTTGCACCGCCACCTCCACACGTCATAGCTTTTTCGAAGCTGGACCCTGATGTGCAGTACTGTAGCGTATGATCTGACTACTGTACCGGCAGCGAGTGATCTTAGCTTTGTTTACTTTCACTCCGCATATGCATCTTATCTCATTCAACCCCTCCAACATTTCTACCGAGTAAATCCCATCCGCAGATCCCGGAGCCTCTTCCTCAACCTATGTCTCACAACGACGATTCAAGACCATGTCTACGAAGCTTGCGCCTATATCCTATGCCTCCACCATCGTAGGATTTGTCTCTTTCGGTCTAACTGTCCTCATTTGTAAGTTCCTGCTGCTCAACGTCAACAAACTTCCTATTTCGGTCCTCTCGGTCCCCCCACCACATCCATCACCCGTTCTATAGATTGCACGTCTGAAAGACGACTCAATTTCCTCTCTGCAAGTATGACTTTATGCTAATACCTCTTCCTCTCTTTCCAGGGCTCCACGCCTTCTGGTCCGGCTTCCAAACAGTGATGTCCGCACCCCGAGAAATCCCAGACGCATTCTCCACGCTCCGGCAAGGGCTATACGAAGAGCGCGAATACCTCAAGCAAGTCCGTCGACGTCGTGAGGGGTCGCAGCATCGCGATTCAAAAAGCAAGTCTTTGTATTACGAGGGTGGTCCGACAAAGGTGATGAATAATGCTGTGAGTTGATCGCGTTTTCAAGTAAGCTTGCTGCGCTGTCTATGCATTCTGGGTTGAGGAAGGAAGGAAAGCAGGAAGCTGATGCCCAAAAGCTCAAAGATCTAATCCACGACTTCAAATCCTACGAATTTCCCTTCCTCCTCTCGCCGCACGACGGACTCGAGAAAGAACTAGAATGGTCTTTCGACGCTACACAACAAGCGTACCGCTGCGACCTCTGGCATAGAGTATTGTGGTTAAGGAACAAGGGAGGCGTAGAAAGAATTGCGAATAAGTGCATACCCCATTTTTACCTCTGCCCCGTTCACTGGTGAAGAAGAAGGTCCATTGGGTTGAGAAATGACGATGTGCTGATGTATGTTTTGGTGTTCCGTCTAATAGCTTGCAAAAGCTGCAGACGAGACGCATTGCAGTAGAGGCTACGGAGACCAGGTGGATGCTGGGGGATTGTATGGGGCTTGTGAGGGAGTGTGAGGGACGGCTGGGGGCGATTGAGAGAAGGTTACAGATGAGTCAGATTGGTTAAAATAGATGGGTCTATGGAATTGCATTAGAGGAGGATATACCATTTTGCTTGTTTGTTAGGAGTATGGGACATACTTGTATATATGGGGAGCATACATTGTATGAAAGGGTTTGGATATCTCAGCGCCCTGGGGTATTTTCCATAATTTGACGCCACACCTACTTGGCTCTCATTCAAAATGCTGGATATTGAGAGATATAATCACCTAGTCATCCTCTTGCACCAATTCCTTGATCCCCCCATCAGGCGCCGCCGCCACCCCTGTATTCCTCAGCACACCTGCCGCAGCCCCCTTCCCACTAACCCCGCCATCCTGTAGCCAAAAATCAACCTCATCAACAATGTCATACACAATGTCCTCCACGATCTGCTCATCATATCTTTCCCCCACCGCTCTCGGCCTACCCGACTTCGACGACGGGGGCGGTTGGTCACTGCCAATCATGTCGACCTCATCGTCGTCTTCGAAGCCCGGAGGCGGATACCAGAAATGCGGGCCGAAATTGACTTCTGCTGCACCGCCGCGGAAGACGGAGACGGCGGGGTAGTAGCCTAGCATTCCGTCGTCTAGACCGTCTCGTGCGCCGACTTGGGCGAGTGGTTTCGAGGCTGGTGGGAGGAAGGCTAGGAGATCGGTGAATGGTGTGCCTATCAGCTCGCCGTTCTTGTATATCTTGATACTGGAATGTGGCAGTGTGCGTAGAGATGGGATTGCATGTGTTGGCCCTGGTTCTTGTCCAACTCCACCAAGTCCGCCTGCCGAAGCGATTACTGGGGAGGGGTTCATCAGCTCTTCTAATTCCTTGGTGGGGGAATATTCGATTTGTTCAAAGTACAAATGTGCCTTGAATCGTATGGGAACCCGGTCTCGGATTATGTCTGCTGTTTCTATTAAAGGTGCCTCATCATCCTCGAGATCCACTGCGGGGTTATAGTGTCCCTCAACCACTTTGCGATGCAGAGCTTCTGAAGGTAGGTTTATCTCTAGCCCAACCACATCCCCCTCCTGGATATCCTGGCCAGGCGGGAAGAAATCCTTGGGTCTAGACATGAACACTTTCTGCCCCTGTGCATCTCGCAGTCCGTAGCTGTAGGCGTCGAAACCAACAGGCGCATCTAACGTAGCTTCGCGTCTTGCCCATCCCATTCGTACATGCCCGTTCGCGCTCTCTGTATTGAGATTCGAGGTGCTGTGTTTCCGCTTTGGTATTCCACTTGTAATCTTGCATTCCCAGTACCATCTGCCTGACCTTACACCCACATTTCCCTTGGCCATTCTAAACCCTTTATTTGTGGTGATATGGTGGGCACCGTCATCTAGGAACATGTGCGTCGAGGTATCCTCGAAATTGAGTCTTGGGCCAAATGGCTCGGTTTCTGTCTGCCGGTAGTAGAGAGAAGATGGGAATGCGGGGTCTGCTATGCAATGGGTATAATGGAAGTTTTTCTTATTATAAACACTGAGTATGTTAGTATTGAATATTCAGCAGTCCTTGTAACATACTGGTCGGTAGTTTCCTGAAACTGAATCTCAGTACCATCTGCCGTCTTCTTCGTATGCGCCGGAATGAAAATTGGTCCCCGGGGAGCTTCAAAGTCTGTAGATTTCGGTGGAGGCAGCTTGTATCTAATAGGAGCCGGGGGACTCCCTTTCCGTTTGTGTTTATGTGAGGTGCTTGCTTTGGGATCTGGGGTAGCCCTCCCACTGGTTTCCGAAGCAAGTGATCCTCCTTTCGATTCCCGCTTCTTTAGAGATTCTTTCTTTGCTCTAGATGCACGTTCACGAGCGAGCGGCGCGTCATCTTGGGGTCTGGACGGCTTGAAATCGGGGTTTAGAGGGGAGGAAACGGTAGGTTGGTGATCATCGTCCGGAGCGCGTTTTGGAGGAATTGCTGATATTGGGACGGCAGTTGAGGGTGTGGCTTCCCGTTTAGGTGTTTCTTCTCCTGTAGACATTGCGAATATTGACGTGCCACCTCTAGTAAGAGATTGAAAGGTTGCAATGGGCTGTAATGGAAGTGCGAAGTTCATCTGTTGTCGCAAAAGACGTGCCTCCGATAAATGTCAAGCACCGAGTCACGTGTTGTGAACCGAGCTCCTGACATTGAGGATATGCTTCAAGTAGACGCCGCTTCCTACCTCACACTTACATACATTCTTAGGAGGATATTAAGCCCCTCACTCCTTCCCTTTTTTCTCACTGTACTGTCGACTATACCGATATATAAGTATGAAAAACCTTTCTTTCGCATAGCTGTCCATAGAGCTTCAATCTAAAACGATCGTGGCCTGTCAGTGACAGGCCTGCAGATTCGAAATCTTGATCTACTATACCCACCCGAGTCTGTACGTCGGTGATGGGTTCGAGAACTAACATATCGTGGCACCTCGGATGCCTTAGCCAATCTTTGGATGCATGGAGAGTCCGTGTTTCACACACAAACGCCACGATCCTCACACAAGGTATTGATAGAACCGTTCGCTATGCTCAGAGTTATAACAAGCCTCCCTCTACCTTCACTTCGTAGGGCCCTTCAAATATATCTCTTTCTCTGCTATCAATTTCCCCGCCAAGGCCTGTAACCAATGCAAACGAATTTCTTTCGATAGAAACTGTTACTGTATACTACAGCGTCAAAGTAAAGCCATGTCACATACGTGCTACTTTCCACACGGTGGCGTCCCAGACTTTCAAAGCCCCCCAATGCTGCCCTGTGACCCAACTGCTCAAGTATCAGCGTGCTGCGCGGGCAGCGATTCCTGCTTCGACAACGGTTTATGTTTAAGCCAACAGTTCTTCTTCTACCGAGGAGGCTGTACCGATAGACTCTTTCCTTCTCCCTTCTGTGCGACTCACTGTACTGGATTAGCGACCGATCAATTGGCCATGGAGTCTAGTAAGTCGATTCAGCCTTCCATATATATCTCTGTTGGCAAGAACAAACCAAGCGCTGACCTTGTATCGCAGCTGTAACAAACACTTTCCAAGTAGTGTTACCTTGTGGGAATATTTACACTGCAGGTCCCGACCAGACTTTCACCTGCAGCAAGAATGAGACGGACTGTTTAACCGCAAACTTCACCATGCCAGTCTCCTACCTCACAGCCACGAACATTACTGGGCACGCCCCCGTGGACGCATCGAGCTCGATTACCTCCTCGGCCACCTCGCCGACTACCACCGTCACGGCCTCGGCCCCGATAAACGCCTGTCCGACAAACCAAGCGGATCGCACAGGTATCAGCTCCGCGACGTTGGGAGTAGCGGTTGCCGTTCCCACGGTCATCCTTTCGATCCTTGCCTTGTCGGGCTTGTTGTTCTTTTGGCGCGAGCATAAGAAACGCGTTAATGCAGAGAAAGCTCCAGCCTATCCCGATGCTCATTCTCAAGATCCCAAAACACCTGTTGAAATAGGGGCTAAAGTAACACCTGTCGAGATAGGGGCTAATAGTATCCGGACATATGAGCTGCCAGGTGCAAATGGACAATATCCCGTTGCACCTATGCAGCCGTAAACATGGGGTTTCTCTTTTTTGGGTGCGATCTATATGAATCTCTGAACATGTCTTACCTGGCGTAGGCGCTCGAAGCGAATGGGCTTTATGAATGTGAAATATTATGACTATATATCAGAAAGCATAAAACTTTAGCTGCTAATACAGTAACGACGAGCTAGTTGTCAGGTTCTCTCTCCATCATATTATCCGACGTGACGTTTGAGAGTTTTTTACTGTTCGTTCTCTATATAGGTGGTGTTCCGCGACAAGTGCATTGCAAACATACCATCCACATCCACACCCGATTCCCAACCACCTATCTATCTACCTTACTGCGAGAAGTCTCCTCCACCCAAACCCCAACACCGTCCTCTGAATCTACTATACCCAAATAGCTAGCAAGTCGTTACTCGCTCTAATATCCCACATCTTTCCAACCATATCAATCAATCAATATAAAATAGCCATCACTCCAAGGGCTTCCTTCACTAGAGCTCCTCTCTGTCTCGACTCTCAAGAAGAAATTCCCCGCATGTAGGTCAAATTATGCGACTAAGCTAATTATATCAGCATGATAGACAACCAGCGTCCCTGCATTTGCCTCCCTCGCACTTCAGGAGAACATATATCACTTAGCTATAGGAGCAAGGGAGAGCTCATCGAGTACAAAACGACGCTTTACCGTAAATATTTGGACTATAGTGATATGCCATATCAGCGTCCTTTTGCCGATTTTTTAGCTTCCCCACTACTTTTTAGTGCGCACGCCTACTAAAATCTCGTAGAACCTATAATTCCTAGGCAAACAAGTATCCTACACCTAGATTTTCTATTTAGCTTATTATAGATCTTTTTAAAGCTATTCCTAGTACTAGTTTAAGCTATATAATAGCTTCCTAGAAGCCTACCTATAGATCTACTTCTAAGAAGATGAAATCTATAGTAAAAATACTACTAGTACCTTTTAAAAAAACTTCTACCTCTTCTACTAAATTCCTCTTTACTAAAACTATAATTAAACTTAAGATAAAGACCTTTATTATTCCTACTTCTAAATTGCTAAAGAAGAAGCTAAAACTAAAGCTACTTATAAAATAGAATATTATAAAGATCCTAGATACTTTTAAGGAAGAAGAAAGTAAAAGAAAAGAAGAAGAAGAAAAAGAAAAAGAAGTAGGAGAAGAAGAAATAAGAAGAGAAAAAGAAGAAGAAAAGGTAATAAAAGAAGAGCTAGATAAAGATATATCTACTTAACTTCTCTTTTTAAAGTCGTTCTAGCTAGCCTTTAAATACAACTTCTTCCTAGATAATAAGCTAGCTAGAATAAACCTAAGAATAGTAGATCTTCTAGATAAACCTAATAGTAGTCTATATTTTACTTATAGCTATTAGGCAAGATTTAAGATTAAGGCATATATAAGATTTAAGGGATATAGGAGGAATTCTTAGGTACCCTTTTATTAGACTAGCAAATATAGTACTATAAAAGACAATCGATTAATTAAAATCATAAACTTAATAGATTAGAATACCTTTAAAAGACTAATAAGATAGATTATTACTTATAGAGCTATTATTACTATTAACTAGAGATTAAGCTTTATTTCTAAAAAAGCTTCTTTTCTAGAAGATCCTAAATCTAAAGGCAAGAGTAAAGATAAGGTAGTAAAGCGTATATTATCTAATAATAAAACTAAAGTATAAAGCTATAAAAAGAAGTCTTCTAGTACTTCTAAGATATAGTCAGATCTCTAAAGTATTATTTAATTAGAAAAGGGATTAAAGCCTAAGATATTATAGAATCTTAAGATATACTAGGAATAAATAGATCGGGCCTATATTAATTATAGTAATACTTATTAGATTAATAAAGATAGTAGGGTCTATTTTAAGCTTTCTAAGTATAAAATCTCGTTTTAGACTAATTAGACTCGTATTATCAAAGGCTATACTACTAGTAAGATTAGCTTAATACTTAAGAAAGCTTTCTATTATAAAGTAGATCTAGCTACTACTAAAAAGAATACTCCTACTTGTCTTCTAATACTTTAAATAGAAGCAATTCTAGTTCTAGTATTATAGTAATTTGCTTCTAGATTAAGGTTTATACCTTAGATAATATAGCCTTAAATATAGCTTTAGATAATAATATCTCTCTTTGGAAATTAATATACTTTCTCCTTTTTTCTACCTTTCTTTTAATATATCTACTTCTTCTTACTTTTAGATAATTGTAATAATATTAGGCCTACTAACTTTATTAAAAGGAGCTAGTATTACTAGTAGTAGTAGAATCGATTTGATAATAACAAGTAGTATTACTTCTTCTAGTATAGGCCTAAGTAGAGATAGAGGGCGCTAGCGCCTTTTTATAATACTAGTAACTTTACTCGATCTCTTCTTATATAATAGTCTAGTTTAATTCGATCTACTATTCTAAATAGTACTATCTTCTAGTTATTCTATAACTATTTAAAAAGTATGCCTTAGTTTTAAAATTATACTAATAGTATAAATACGATTATAATAAAAGCTAGGCATACTAACTAGACTCTAGAATAATTCTACTATATTAATATAGAAAGATATAACCTACTAGTAGATCTACTAGAAGATATACTTCTTAAGATTACTAGATTTAAAGAGATAATAAAGGCCTAGAATAAAGATACTATTTAAAAATCTCCTTTATATACTCTTCTATTAAGATAAAGCGATTCCCTATTTATAGGCTATTCTAGGACCGAATCTTAGTAGGAAGATAATAAGTATAATTCTAACTAAGAAGGTATAATTGCTAGGCAAAAGAAGTATAATAATATATTTATTAAAAGGCAATTTCTAGATAAAAATGATTTATATAATAAGTAATTAATAGATTTATTGATTTTAGGGTAAATTTTTATTACTTAGTAATTTTTCCTATATAACTATATATTTCTAAAATAGCTAGAACTTTATAATAATATAATAGAAAATTAAACTAATAGACTTAAAAGATATATAACTAATTAAATAATTATTTCTACTTATAGGATTAAAATTCTATTAAGAAGTAGTAGAGTTTTAGTACTTTCTATAATATATAGCTATTAAGGCTAAAAGCGCTAGACTAGTAGAGCTATAAAATTAAGATAAAATCGAGATAATACTAGTACTTTTAATCGTATTTAGACTAGGAAAAGCTATTAAAGGTATTAAGTATACTTTTTAAAGTTATACTCTAAATAATAGAAGTATCTATATACTCTCTTTTTAGCCTCTAGTCTAGAAGATATATCCTTTACTATATTATAAAGAAATACCTTAAAATTAGTATATAAACTATCTTTTTAAAAGTAATAGTAATAATAAATATATATCTTTAAATTATAGAAGCTTTCTATTAGTATCTTAGGTATCAGATAATTGATTACTTATTACTATATAGTAAGACTAATTCAGTATTCTAGTTAATATTACTTAGTATTCTAAGTAGAGATTATAGAAGCGAAGAGGTTTTATACTCTTTATTAACTAAGCTATATAATATTATATGACTAGATTATATAACTTATAATACTTCTAATACCTTATATCCTAATACTAGTAACTTCTCTATTAGAATTACCGTAGGGTATCTGAGTGTATATACTGATTGCATTAAGGAGTCTAAGTGTAGAGAACACGTAGACGAGACTATAGACAGAGGCTTCGCTTAGTGCGAACCTAAGTCACGTGACATATCACGTGACTAGCTCTTACGCATTCCAGCGTAGCCATTTCCTAACTCAACACTCTCCCTAAATAGAAACGGAGGAATGCTAAGTGACTATATACATAAAAGCATGCCTAATAGCATACTAGCGTCTGCTCTCCCTAGCTTAGAAGCTAAACACGTGATAAAAGCAGTACTATAAAACTACGGTAGTATTGGTACAGGTAAAAGAAGGTAGTGAAAGCAGGTAAAAGCAGTGAAAATAGAAAGGAAATAAGAGAAAAAATTGAAAGATATCCTCTAGCAAGCTAGCGCTCCTAGCTAGCGCTACCCTCCCTAGCAGAGTGCTACGTGGGATGAGGCTCCAGGTAAGGCTCTCCCTAGTAGAGTACCATGTAGGATGAGGCTCTAGGTGAGGCTCTCCCTAGTAGAGTACCACGTGGGATG